>SMLS01068164.1:0-15132 GCA_004785975.1 Popillia japonica
AGATCAAATATACTGTTTAAGATAAATCCGTTTAGTTCCCTTGTTAGTGCTGTTTTTGCTGTTTGCTGTTTTTTTCTGATAGTTTGAAAACTATTGGCTGATAACTTATGTACGCATGCGTGAGCAAAAATCGTTTTCCAACGGTGGATAATAAATTGATATGACCAAACAATCTTGTGTCATTTGTAACGTCTTTTTCTCAGACGTTCCATTGTACGTAGGCACTAGATTTCCGGTTCGATCAGCGATTGCCGCTCAAATCATTTGAATAATCTATGATTTTTATTTCCTTCGTGATTTACCGTGCCGGATCGAGTTGCGATCATGTGACTCCGCGCGATCATACTTATGTGGTCGTAGGGCTTGCGACACCCTCTCTCTTTAATTCTGTCTTTTGTAAAGATAACAGGTGTGAGTGGTGGGCTTGATCCAAGGTAAGGTGATTATAGTATGTAACTTGTCGCTTTTTATTTCTTGCTAGTCATTAATATGTGTTTATTACTTTCTGTAAACGTTTTCCTTTCGCCAAGTTTAGGCTTATCTTAAATGCACGTGTCTGCATTAAAATTCCTGATTGTTTTATCGTGAATTTGCTATATTCAATTTACCGTTGCGACCTTGCCTGGATCAAGCACATCCCAAGTCGGCTTGCGTGCATAATATTGTTACGTTTTAGGGTTTTTAAATAATCTTCAGGCGATAATATTTTCACAGAAGTATTTATTTAAACTAATTTAACACTTAAGAATTACTTGTAACGTAGAACACTAATTAAACTATTTATTTCAACTAACACAAATTTATATGCACATTTCGTATTTATATTCACAGCGTCCGTTCTAATTACGCGCTAGTTCAAGACTGTCCCGCATACGAGATTGTCACCCTTATATACATAAAATATAGCTCCTAGAATTCTCTACACTAAACTAGACTGTTCTAGAACGCCCTCTCTAGAATGTCTCCAGAAAACACGCGAACCATCCATATATCATAATTACAGTGCACTGCATAATCCATTTTAAACGACTTTGTCGCTAGATGGCGCCATTCGTAACAGTATGTTCCACTTCTAATCACTTTATATTGCGATTTCGAAATTAAGGATTTAAAGCTGATCATTAAGTTTCTTAGGCGTTTTCAACGGTACAAATCAGCACAAAACGATGACATACGAAAATTTTTAATATTCAAAAGTGTAACGGTGAAGTTTGCGGACCCAAGAAAAAGGAGGTAATAATGCAAAATTGAATATTTCAAATATAGAACCTGTTATAAAGGCATAATGTATAAAGAATGTTTCAAGTTTAAAAATAAATTAATTAATGACAATTGAAAACAGCAGGAGTGCACGCTTCACTCGTTGTTTTAGTTGATCATTCTATGAAGTCAATGACAATTTATTTTTTTGCAAGAAAAATTGACGTAACCAATGTCACTATTAACCGTATGCCTGTATATACATACATATAAGTATATATAATGATGTATACACATATACATATATATCTACTACGTTGGTAGACCCCTACGATCATTATAACAAACCAGGATGATTAACAATTTTCAAGGTTTCTATACGTAATGTGTATTAATGTAGTTCAACTCAAAACAATTGTGACGGTAAATAAAAATAATAATACCTTATATGTTATTGAGTAGTGCTGTAAATATCGGTTTCTCATTACCCTAAAGTTTTGTTTTTTATTAATTTATTACATAATTCACATGCACCATAAGCATCCATTGTTACATAATAATACCTAGTTGCTTTTTTATTGCATGTCGTTTCGTTTGGAATAAGAGTACAAAGAAGTTTGTAGGTACTAAAGATTGATCTGTTATGTATTTTGCAGGCTAAAAACTAAATGCTTGTTAATTGACATATGTAACAAAAGTGAAAATTAAAGATCTTATGTTATTTTTTACGGCACATGGATAATGCTAGGTTCGCTATATTGAGTTCTTTAGTGTCGGTCTAATTATAAATTTTGTAATGTATTATGTGTAAAAGCCTTCTCAAATTACTAACATTCCTCTTGTAAGACCTCAGTGTAACTCTTAGGAAAAGCAACAGCAATTGCAAGGGTAATAAAAAGATGATCCTGTAAATCGAACCTGCTATCATTAGAATTAATTACCAAAACAAAATGACATTTAAAATAAAACGAATTAAAAATTTCGGGCCAAGTATTGCTACATGTAACGGGTTTTTTTGTGTTCCATTACAACTAAAGTATGCATAGTAAAGATATTCGATGTTACAGCCGACGCTACGGCGGACAAAAAATCATTACTAGATTTAACTGGATTTACAATTAAACTGTATAGGTACTTAACCTTTTCTCAACCATACCTACAGTCGAATTCTTGGATCTTGTCCGTTACGTCATTAACAATGTAGTTTAGCAAAGATGTACGTAAAACATTAGTCGCCGATATTTAATGTACGTTAGAAAGAAATGTAAATAAGATATATGAGTCGTTGCGTTAAGAAGACATACGCCTAGATACTATTCGTATTGGCTATATAGAAGTGTGATGAAGATAGATAGATAGCAAGGTGGAGATATATCGTTTCGTGATACTCAGCTTCATTCAGGTTGATCTATTGGTCTCTAGAGGGCACTCTTCAAAATTAGTCGGTAATATCGTAATATATATAAAATAAGTTTCTATTACATTGTGTCAATTGTGTTAAGGCTCTATTTTCACTCCTGGCGAGTACACCCTAAACTAACGTCGGGTGTGTGCGTGTGTGTTTACCAGTATATTTACAAATAAATTGGATAACAGAGGGAACTAATAGTATCAGTTGTCGATCATACTACGCGATGAAAGAAGACGGCAATATACAAAATGAGATAGCACGGTCGTGACATAATGACAAATGTTGAGAAAGGGGTGCGAAGGGGTATACCTATAGCAAGCGGTATAAACAGGTAGAAAGTAAAATTCGAATTTACAGTAATTGCTGCATTCATATTTACAACGTATCTACTCTGCGCTCAATACGTTTGAAGGTATTTTGGCTTATAGGACTTTTCGTTTTGTTTTATTTAATTTTTTGTATATAATATAGTGCGGCGTAAATATTAATAAAACGATACAGACTGATAATTTGTGTGAGATACTTTAATCTTGGAAACATATTATTTTTCTATGGTATTTTCAAAACTATATTCAATACAAACCTTTTTAGTGGATTTACGAGTAAGTGTTAGTTTTGTTGATTGAACATAGATGCCGCCACAATTTGTCAATGATTTGATTCATCCTGACATTACTTATGACGTAACGGACAAGATCCAAAAATTCAACTGTACATACATATGTGTACGCTTACAGAGATTTTGTATTTAATTGTTGTTAACTGGTATGAACCCCAAACTGCTGGAATATCACCTTACATTATATGTGGTTACTGTGATATCTTGTAGGTAATTCACTAGAAATCATCAAAAATTACGTTCGAATACCACATGACGCAGGGTTGCAGCTAACACAGTTTGTTTCTATGTAAATTACATTTTTGATTATATATTTTTATTATTGCAGATTAAGTTTACGATTTTTCATTCGCCTACTTAGTATTTATACTATAAAACTAGCGCAATTAAATTTGGTATGGAAGTAGTACTAAACTAGTATAACTATGTAAGCCTCATGTGAAGAGCGCTGTAACCCCTCTTGGAGAGGACACATCAATAGCGAGAGTATCTCCCGAGAGCGGCGCGTAGCATCGCTACACGACGCGGCATGGAGTCAATAAGTCGTCGTGTGGCAGCGGAAGAGATGGCTAACCATACCACCTCAAGTCGCCTCCATAGCTGCCCAACGTTAGCCGGGGGAGCCGAATAACTTTGGAGTATCCTCCAGATCATATACCAGACATGCTCCATCGGATTCAAATCCGGAGAACAAGCTGGCCATGAAAACATTCTTATACGGTGCTCTTCCACAAAGGCATGTACTACACGGGCGACGTGCTGTCGAGCGTGTGTCGTGTAAGAGTCCCACTAAAAATTTATGATGTTCTAATCTTTTAATATTAAAAAATATTTTTTAATTGAGTGCCTTATATACTAGTGTGTGACTAAAGTGTTTGTAAATACAGAGCGGCTTTGGAATAGTGTAAAATTTTTGAATTTTATTATTACACAAGAAAGATTGCTGCTTCAATCTCAAACATGTTTACACACCATCACCTATAGAATTTAAACCAATTTTTCTACAAGTTATAGATGTTAATCTGTCGATGCAGGCTACTTCTTTGTTAATTATGTGTTAGGAGTATTTTCCAATGTAACGTTCAGTAAGTCAGAAGTCTAAATATGATGAACTGAACATTTATGAAACATAAATCTCATCGATAGAAACTATCGATGGAGTCTCAAATAAACAGATCTGCAAGTATTGATATTGAAAAGTAAGAGTGATGTTTCTGTAAAAGCCTTTCGTTATAATTTAAAGAAATTATATGCTTTATTTACTTTACATTCTAAAACTGTTAGGGGTTCTGCAACTCCGAATTTTGTCAGAACAGATATTATCGGGCATAATACGTTAACAAATATTAATATAATATAATACATATGTATGTACATATACATATACGTAAACTTATACCAGATTCAGATGTTGTATTATCACAGATAATATTAATGTTAAAGCAAACTACAGAATATTTAAGGAAATGTAATTCAGATTAAGGTATTAATACACTTCTCAACAGCTCTACATTTCTAGCGTCCAGTTAAATGAAAGAATTAAAGAAATGTCTAAGTACAATGAAAGTTAAAATATTGCACTCTATATACCCTGTTGCTATGAAGACTTGTCATGATATTAATCAGTATTTATTTTCAAACAACTTAACTCATTCCATTATCAGTTACTATTACGATGAGATGTCTTATATGCTAATAGTCAAAAAAGGCTCCCTGACTTATTAACCATAAGCATAGCATAGCATGTGGAAATTAAAAATGTTATAAATCCGCTAGTTTCATATTTCCATTAATAACATGACAATTATTACTCTGTCACGTCTTAAATATTAGAAATAGTGATATACATATCTATAATGTATGGCAAAATAATAATAATAATAACCTTTATTAATGCCAATACACACAGTGTTTGCACAAGTCCAAAGAAGTACAAAAAAAAGAAGTACATGTACAATATAAAGTAATAAACTAAATTATAATGTCCTCAAAATTATTGGAGAAATTCATCTAATACCTAAGTTTGAAAAGTAATTGTGGCAAGTCTCTCAGTGCATCAGACAAAATGCAACATTATCAACAATCAACCAAATCACTAAAGCTATTGTTCAAAAATTCTTGAACAGAATAAAAGCATTTTGAAATTAGATACGTTTTCATAACCCTCTTATAATAATAAATTGAATTGAGAATAAATTGATACCCAGTCGCCACGTATCCCAAAAGCGCTGCTAGAACTAGTCAGGATGCTCACAAGTTTAGATATGAGTGTTGCTCCAAGTCTATTCATATTCAAATAAACAGTAATGTAAATTCATATATAGCGAATTAGTCCACAATACTTTTGCATGAATAAAAAAAAGATTGCAGTATTTCATCCCAATACAGTTTGTAAAAGCCCCACAGGCTTATTCCGGCCCTCATTAACACAAGGCTATGATTATACTAAGGCATTTTAAGGATAAATACAGGAGAATATCAGCTCCCAGTTCATCCTAAATCGGAGTACATCTGTTATCTGAGTCTATACGGAATGTTGGTTGGTCACTAAACAAAACTCTTCATTAAGTACCTCAATTAACATGCCCCGCTCCCATATTCCAGGGCATCTTTTATGCTCGGCGCTAAATGGAACACATATCACTGGAATTCATACATAGAAACCAATGTCATAAAATCAACCTTTATTGTTTGCGTTGAGGTCAACTTTCCAATAGTCACAGCAAACTGATTCTGAAATGGAGTTACATTTAATTCGAATTCTATTCGCAAATTGCTAATGCTTCGCTAATTTTTTGAGCAGTGTAGTTAATAATTCTTGACAAAACTAAAATAAAATAATTCTATTTTTACAGCCAATGCCAATTCACTATATTATTGTTATTCAAGCGTGAACGGTATCTTTCAAGGAATCATTGAATTTGATATAAGATCATAAGAGACATTTCTTTTAACTACTTGACTGTTATATTAATTACTCTTAAAATTCGCATAGATGTAATTGCTACTCCGTTATACAAAGTCAATGTCATTGACATATTATGCTAATCGTTGATGTTATCGATCTTATGTAACACATTCTTTGTTTACTTTTTTTGCTACTCGCCAAAGAAACTAAAATCAAATGTTAAAGACATAATGATTTAATGCTTGCTGTAAATCATCTTTTTTTGCAGTATCTAGGAATAATTTTAGAAACATCATTGATACTATACTTTTCGACGTACACATCCGTGCTGTTATGACGTGGCGGTTATGATAATGACACTTATTAAGATGCCTTCCCTCTATACACTGAAGGAATGACGTTAAATTACAGCCTGGTTATGGTACCGAAGAGACCGTGTACCATTAATGGTACCAAGAAGACTAGTTTCAATGACTCCAATGCACGCTAATTCGAAGAAGTATTCTCAAGTATTTTTTTACATTCGTCTCGATTTATACAATGTGGATATGGAGTTGCGTTCGACATTTGGATGAAAATTACATCTTTCATTGAATAGTACGACATCTATGTATACAGAGTTTTCCACGGAACTGGCTAGTTAGAAGTTTTCGGACTTACAGAAACACTTCAGTTTTGAATATTTTAGGTTCGCAATAATTTGGTACTTACTTTCTTTCTAAAATATTTTCAAGTTTCTTGCACTTCCGGTTAATCGGAAGTCGCCACAAACTTTAAATGGAAAACCCTATATATTATTACGTTTTTGGATCCAACATCAAATTCTATGACGATTACAACTAGGGTTTCCTATACATTATATCTTCTGCTGTTTGTAAGATATTAAGATTTTTCTGGCATTGACACCGTTATATTTAACTGATTCATCTTCACTTACTGTAAGTGCCAGAGATCTGATATTTTAAAACTACCAAATACTAACATTGTCTCACCAAAACGTAGTCACATTTTTTCTTTGTGTCATACAGGGTATTCAAAAATTTATAGTATATCAACCAATTTTTAAAGTTGTAAAAAATTTATGCTGCTTCTGAAGATTTGAGCATTTTAAAATCATCTTTCCATAGGATTCTGAAATGCAATAAGATGCATCATTTTTCAGAAACTTCAGTACAAGCTTTCTGATGAACTGAAAAGAAATGAATTGTGTGAGACAATTTTCGGTAGACCTTTTTTGTCTAAAATAATTTGGAACGAGGAATAAAAATTCACTCGCGAGGGAATAATAAACGGAAGAAACAATAAAGAAGTTCATATTATTTGAAATTCTTTTCCTTAAGTACTAGTGTTCGATCAAGCAAAAAACGGAAATGCCAGAAGCCTAGCGTTTTAAGACTGCCAAATAGTGACACTGATTTACCAAAGTGTAGTAAAACGTCTACAAGTTCTTAAAAATTAGTGATACACATATTAATCTTTCAAGTTGCAAAATCAGTTTTAATACAAATATTTAAATACATAGATACAGCACTTATAACAGTAAATATATTTGCACAAAATTAGCAAGACAACGTAAAAAAAAAAAATATAGTTCTTCAGGCAATTCTTGGGCATCCTGACTAAAATAAATTTAAAATATCCTGATTTAGGTAAACTCCAATATTTTCCATTATTTTGTTTATAAATTACACAGTAATGTATACTTCTCTCACACACGAAATGCGAAAACAATAATTTATTGTAATGACAAAGTCATAGCCTACCAGATAAAGTATGTATTATTCCGCCATTTGGAAGCATTAATAAATGAACGGGAATAGAAAGCAAACTATTGGAGATAGGTATAGGAGGTGTTACAGTTAATGGATGCAGAATTGAATTTTGCGCACAATAGTGTCAAAATATACCGAGTGTTCTATTTGAAAAAATTGAGTTTTACAACTTTAAAAATTTGTTGATATACCATAAATTTTTGAACAGCCTGTATGATATAAAGAAAAAATGTTGCTACGTTTTGCTGAGACAATGTGAGTATTTGGCAGTTTTAAAATATCAGATCTCTGGCACTTACAGTAAGTGAAAATGAATCAATTAAATATAACGGTGTAAATGCCAGAATTTTTATAAAAATCGTAATATCTTAGAAACAGCAGAAGATAGGTATAGGAAAGCCTAGTTGTCGCCATAGAATTTGATGCTGAATCCAAAAACGTAATAATATATAGGGTATTCCATTTAAAATAACAAAGTTTGGGGCGACTGCCGGTTAACCGGAAGTGCAAGAAACTTGAAAATATTTTAGAAAGAAAGTACCAAATTATTGCGAACCCAAAATTTTTAAAACTGAAGTGTTTCTGTAGGTCCGAAAACTTCTAGCTAGCCCGTTCCATGGGAAACCCGTATATGTTTCAGTATGTGTAATAGCACAGCAAAATCATGCATTCAACAGCAAATTTTATTTCATTCTCGAACTAATTAATTCATTGCTTATTTAATCCAAAAATATCGGAATGGCGGTTAATATAAATTGATAATTCCATATTATTTCCCTGATATATGTATGTATGTACATATGTAGATACAAATTCACGTTGTAACTTGTAATGGATATACATATGTACTTACTTTATTAAAAAAGTTCGGAGATCTTTTTTTTGGAACAAAAATAAGCATGTGTATCTAATAGTCTGAGATATTTATATCAATATTAATTACATAAACTGAATATATCAGTATTGAGACTAACTAGAAAACTATTTTGTCTAATTGTAACCTGTAAAATACATACATACATCAATACCGTCAGGTATAGAAATATTTTATTTTTAAGCAATGCTTTAAAATTATCAAGTACATCAGATATATTTTTATGGTTGTGTTCTTTTAATCATGTTTACTTATCTTTAATAGTATTGAATTTGAATTATCGCTAAATCAATTCGTTGTAAATACAGCTAATTCAAACTGAAAGTTTAGCAAATTTATTTTACAATGTGAAATGGTGAATGAAGAATGGTGCTTTTATAAAAGTTATGACAATGAGTTTCTTGGTCGTAATTAACTTCGTAGTTAGCTTCGGTGTCTGTTCTTCTCATTCAGCACCTTCTCAACGAATGTGGCGATCTTCTGTCAGTACACGTTTCCTGACACCATCGTTTGCACAACGTTGTCCGGCTTCTAGCGCTGCTCTGTAGTCGCTCCACCCCTCGCACTCACAGGAAGTGTGTGTGTGTACCTTACCCATTCTTGGCAGGTATGCGTTCGCTAAGAAACTGCGGAGGTAATAGTTTACCTCACCATATTGTAGATCCATCCACTCCGTAATGTTGCGGATGAGTCCAGCCGTCCTTACGTGCAATGTAACCAGCGTCACCAGGGGCCTCAAGGAATGATTTTCCTGTTGAGCAACGGCAAATGTGTTCCCAATCTGCGCCACGGAGCCAATTTTGGTGTGTCCCTTTTTGAAGCGAGTCGCGTCTTGAGTAGTTTTTCTAGTAGTTTGCCAGCCGTGCTCAGCAGACATAGCGGTTTGTAGGCCGAAGATGTCGCCGGGTCGCCCTTTCCTTTGCTTATCAGCACCAGTCGTTGAACTTTCAATAATAATAATAATAAGATTAACTATTCAACAGGATCCAATTACAAGACAATATTCGGTATAACAAAATTCAAAATATATGCGACCAAGATTACATATACAAATTATGACAAATTTAATTAGCTTTATCGAGAAATACATCACTATACATTTTATTAACACTATGAGGCATACGGAAGAGAGGGGAATTACGTAAAATATTGGAAGACAAAATGTGTTGGGGAATCTGGATGAAGCTCGAGGGACGCTGAAAGAGAGGAGGAGAGAAGGAAGGAGGCGTTAAGTCTTGCGTGGGCCAACTTCCACATAAAACATGCACTATGAACATCTCTGCGGGAGGAAAGAACCTCAATTCCATCTCTAACCAAGAGGCTGATGTAATCCGTACCACTGGGCGAGTATGTTCCATCTAGACGAACACAGAAAAACTTGAGAAAACGACGCTGTATGCGCTCAAGGTGTAGCTGGCGTGATACGTAATATGGTGACCATATAATGAAAGCATATTCTAATCCGGATACGACAAGGGCAAAGTACGGTGTTCGCATTACAAAGCCACAAAGTCTAAAAGTGACACCCAAGTCTGTGTGTGTGTTTCGACCGAGGATAATTGCTGATTCTCGATGAAGTAAGTGGCAGGCGTCGAGGATAATTTACGTGAAAAACGCATGCTTACGCATTTGTTAATGTTAGGCGTAAACTATTTTTAAAGCACCACTTCGAAATCATATTGATGTTCCTTTAAAGGAGTTGCACATTCGCATCAGATGAAATTTTCATATACATACCTAAATCTTCATACCAAATTCTTCTTCAGATCATCAGCATATGCTAGAGCTGGATAAGTGAGCGATTTCAGTAAGTCGTTTATGTATAGACTCGCGGTAGCCAACATCCAGACACAAATTTGTAAGAGCAGAAGCTATTGTAGCAGACGTAATTAGTGCGGTTGAAAAAATATGAATAAAGAAGTCGAAGAAAGGATGAGCAAAGGCCAAACCGGTTCAATTTCTCCAGCAGTATATTATGACTAATGTGTCAAAAGCACTAGAGAAATCGGTGTAAATTACGTCCACTTCCAAATTATCCAAATGAGTAGAGACAAATTGTGTCATTGTGGCATGGTTAGTTATGGTGGATCTGCCTGCAAGAAAACCATGTTGGGTCTCAGATAAACGTCTCCGGAAATAGCAGAGGATAGATCTGAAATTTTTCTGAGATCTCGGATAGATTTCAAGTGTTTTATGAATTGCAAGAAAATCATCATTTAATCCAAGAACAACATCTGCCCAGTCCCAAAAAAGATCTAACTCATAGTGAAATTGAATATAATTTTCAACATCCTTACTTTTGAGTAGATAGGAAAACCGGATGTCAAAGTAGATCAATGTGGATGGAAAAGAGAAACCCTAAAATCTCTGCTGGCACTTCACTGGCGCACTAAGTGGACACGTACAGTCGTCAGAATAATACTCAACAACGAAGTAGATCATCCTGGATGTAAGAATTCTAGCAATGATTAATAACCTAATATTTTGAGATACGTTATCGTGATTAACAGTTGCTACCGTAAATTGAAAGTATAACTCAAAAGCTTTTGCATACTATAATACGTAACAGAAAAATGTTTTAGATATAACGCCAATAACTTGTTTGATTACACCTTCGAGTTTGATATCATGCTAGTCATGATACTACGGATATATATTTCCACTCAAAATATTAGACATGTTTTTATCAACTTGCGACATTAAACTATACATAACATAAAATAATTAAAAGCAAATTTGATGTTGTATTAGAAGATATATATAGATTAAATCTTTCCACGTAGGATTATCTTTCGCTTTACATTTTTTAAAAAAACGTCTCTTACACATTTTATCAGTAAAGTTTATTGATTTATTTGATGTTCTTATGTAGTTTTCATGCGGCATATATAAAACAAGTAATCAAAGATCGTAAATATTTCGAATACAACCGATTCCTTAATCTTTTATTATTTTTCCAGTATTAACAATTTATTTAATTTTGCAGTTAGTTTTATTCAAACTCGGTTAGCAATTGTACCAACAATTGTGAATTCAACTAATGTGAACCAAATAGTTTCTATTTGACGTATCAGATTTGTTAATGTAATTAAATAACACAGCTTTATACATTAGTTATTGTGGAAAACGTCTTTAAATTTAATATTTTTTGTGGTTTTATCTAGCTTTTTACGAGATTGCTACTGCCTGGTTCCTCTGGGTGTGCTATTGATATTCAAAAAATGGTATAAGATAATATTAAATTTTAAGCTGATATTTCTTTGGCTATACATTTAATATACCCCGCATGGTTAATCGCAAATAAAAACTTTTGTCTGGGTCAAAACGAGTGTACCGTTTCGACGTATGAAATAAAAGCGAAAGCAATTGTCCAAAGTTCCTCTAGTTTCCGGTATGGTGGTATTGTTTCATACGCGACTTCCCGAATCGCTTGTTTTTTAGCGGAACTACACTGGGATCTCTTTTGCTGTTAGCGCTGCGTGACCGCCGAGTACTCTAAAACGCTGTTTTGTAAATTATACGCTATCCTCATGAATTATGCATGCTTCGCTGTCAACAATTAATTCAAACACTTGTTTCCTAAATATGCACGTATGCGCTGGTTTTCGCTCAGACAATATAATAATGTTAATGAGAAACGTTTTAGTAACCTAATTTTTATGCGTTTTATGGTAAGTGTAATAATAAATTCCTTTTTGCTTTCTGTTTACTTTCCCTTTATATGGTTATAATCTGTAGCAGTAAATTAACAATCTGCTATATACTGCAATGTACATTAATTGTACAGTGTCTGACTGATTTAACATTCTTCCATTTGTTACTGGTGTTTGACACGCATGACTGGAAAATCACTGGCATTCTTCTATTAGCATTTTGTCGATTTTATCTAGAGTTTTTGAAAAAGTTATGCAAAAACGACCTCGCTCATGTTTATGTTAGTGACACTAACATTTTATCAATCAATCAATTGCGGTTCAGGACTGAGTATACTTGAACTGTGGCAATGCCATCTGTATTTACACGACTTTAATTGTTATAGTAACACTCTTGACACTGATATACGATATGTTCTACCACAAGGTTCAGATTTGGACGCCCTCATAACCTAAAAAAATCATGTGATACAACTATCCCATCTTTTACAAATGAATAAATAACACCGCAATTATGCAACAATCAAAAATAAGTGTGAGTAAGTTCCCTAGATTTGATTTATACCAACCTGGACAGACACCAAAATACACCAAGATGTTGATTTAACTCAGTTTAGCAAAGAGTATCATACATTAGCGATTTGGTCATAATAGCTACGTTGAAAAAGTGCAATATATTGGGCCGATTACGTAAGTTTTCTTGAAATTAAGATATGAACATCTGTACGAAACCAGACTTTATCAAATAGGTAAGAGGATCGTTTTTGAGTAACAATTTTGTGGAAGAGACAGGCTGTTATGACTGCCAATCATGATTTAGATCCAATGCAGGTCACGACTAAACAAAAGCTTGATAATAGAAGACATTCGCACAAATTTTCTTTAATTGGTATAAATATACTGACTTCCAGAAAAATTGCAACACCTAGAAGTTGTCGAACGATTTTATTGAAATTTTCAGGAAACGTCTATTTTCATGAAACAAAGTGATGATTAAGATTTGAAAACAAAAGAACAAAAGCTTTAAAAGTTTTTTCAATAATGAGTTGCTTCGCCACGATTTGTAATGCACTCATCCAGACGGCTTGGCATGCTATTAATCAAGTGATCTATAGATGCTTGTGGTATATCGTCCCAAGCTTCTTGAATCCGTTGCTGAAGATCGTGTAAATTATCTAGAGGGTGCGATAAATTACCCAGTCGCCTACCAATCATATCCCATACATGTTCAATGGGTGACAAATTAGGCGACCGAGCAGGCCATGAGAGGACGGCAATGTTAGATTCTTCCAAAAACCGTGTTGTAGCCCTTGCCGTATGAGGACGTGCATTATCCTGCTGGAAAATGGGATTTTGCAGCCCCTGAAGATATGGAAGGCCAACTGGTTGTAGCACATTAGCAATGTAACCAGCTGCGTGAAGGTTGCCGTCAATAAAGACCAAGGGTGATCTGCTACCATAACATATTGCACCCCATATCATAACTCCTTGAGTGAGGGCTGTGTTGCGTTCCACAAAAAATGTTGGATTTTTACGTTCTCCACGCATCCGTCTGACTCTCCTACGACCATTGTGGGTCCACAAGCAAAATCGGGACTCGTCTCTAAACACAATTTGATGCCATTCTTGCGCCCAATTAACCCTTTCGTTGCTCCACTCTAGTCTGCGTAGACGATGAAGTGGTGTTAGAGGAAGACATAAAAATGGACGATATGAACGCAACCCATAAGATCTTATCCGGCGATAAACAGTTGACATTGACATTCTGAGTCCTGTACCTCTCATCCAATCATTTGCAAGTGATCGAGTTGTTTAAAATCTATCTTTTGTGGCCAAAAGTCTTAAGCGACGTTCTTCGCGATCTGTAGTCCTTCGAGGACGTCCAGATCCACGGCGACGATGTTGAACCCCTTCCTCGGACCATTTGGACCAACATCTCAATACCGATGAAACATTTCGGTTTACACGACGAGCAATTTCTCTTAGCGAAAGTCCGGCCTCTCTCATACCAATAATACGGCCACGTTCAAAATCACTTAATTGGGTAAAATGTTGATGTTGACGTACTCTCGGCATTGTTATCAAGTTCAGAATGAAATTGTGACGAAACAACAACAATTTGCAAACTTGACAGTTACTAAATGGTCTAATACTTCAAATTTATAGTTACTATGTGCTATGGAAACAACATGCAAAAAAAAACAAAACTACTTGCTAGATTTTATTCAAATTTTAATCATCAATTTGTTTAATGAAAATAGACGTTTCCTGAAAATTTCAATAAAATCGTTCGACAACTTCTAGGTGTTGCAATTTTTCTGGAAGTCAGTATATATGTATAATGATGATCAGAATACATGAATTTCATGTTAGGTTAAGTAATTCGGACACCTCTGTATACATAAGTGGTAAAGGTAAACTAAGTATTCAAATTCAATCTCTTCTTACATTCCTTATATACATACATACAACTCACGTACAACGCAAATATCAAAAATGAAATAACATTAAATTTCTTGCCGAAAACTTGTATAACCATTCTAAATGGACATCGAAAATCTTCACAAAGTCAAACTTATTAGCGATAATGCCAGCTCTGCAATCTATCGAACAAAATGATACATTTGCATATAGTCAGCGTACATACAGGGTGTCCGCGATATACAAAGCATGCTTTTAAGGGATGATAGCTACA
>SMLS01068165.1:0-54147 GCA_004785975.1 Popillia japonica
ATTGAAATACCATCAGAACCACGGTAAAAGCTGAAACTGATTGTTATGTGCGCAATTAGATTGGAAAACAATTAGATCATTATTGTAGGTAAAACAGGTTTCAGTCTCTACCAGTTTAGGACAGTAGATAATGATTGACGTGTTAAAATTACCTGTACGACCTGAATATTGTATTGCTATTGGGAAATGCTGTTACAATTGCACTAGAAAATATAATACTGACTTCGTCATTGATTTAGCTGCTTAAGCAATCCTTATTACTTGTGATATGTTAATATAAATATAACAATTAGTGTTCCTGGAACGCAGTCAAACTTTTGGACGATTGTACAACGTAATATGCGGATATATACAAAACTCGCCCAGGCGAATGAGGTTTACTCATCCCATACCAATGCAATAGTAATACTAAAAGCTCCATCGATATCCAGGCTCACGTTATCGCACTAGTCCTCGATCTGAAATCGGGCCAAATAACCTTAAATTCCCTTATTTCGGAACGGGGACTGCCGATAGATTGGGTGCATTCCATCGAATTAGATGGACCGGGTCCATTCGAACGGAAACTGAGTGACCCTCTTCTGCAGCTCGTAGAAGTTTCTCCTGTCGTCTCCTACCATGAAGATTGCCAATGCAAGCTTCAGCGACGTAGAGGAAAAAAGGGATAATAAAAAAACTTTATTTGGACGTACGTCAATTTGCGTGTTCAATCGCTCGTAAATTTGTAACGAATTGTAACTCGGAAAAATTTATTTCAATATACGAAGTTTCATTTGACGAAGAGATTTTCACAAATTCGATGGAAAAGGACTTACTTTACCGAGAAATTCTTTGATCTGTTATAATGTTAGAGAAGGCCAATAGTACTGCAATACAATTACAGTATTCTATGTAATTCTTATAATTAGACGAGATGTAATCTTTTTGGGTTATGTGCCTGCGGAATAAAATCATTGTAGTACTTAGTGAATGTATTTTATATTTTACATATACCTCACGATGAAATATAACAATCAAATCTAGAATAGATCGGTGTAGTTGCACTCTAGGTTTGTTGTATACCATATATTAAGAGATATATACTTCAAACTTATATCTAATTCAGGAAGCATGAAATTTAATATTATGTGTGCGTGAAATTCCAGTTGAATAAGGTAGCAAATTTGTATCAACCAGCCTAAACAAACTTTCTCTCTTTGTTTTGTTATTCCTAACACGATCAAGACTGCCCTAGGAGATTGGTACTTGTACAATAAACACGCCTGTAAAAATTCTATGTTGTAACTGTGTGGATCATAGTCGTTCCTACTGACTAAAATTAAAAATTATTTGCTGGAATTGTGTGTATACTTGGCACAACACAAAGTTACAGTGGTACAGCCTTTGATGGCGGTAAAGATTTTGAAAAAGCTGGCTAGTCGTTTAAATAACAGTCTAATAATACTAACCGCAAGTTCCATATTCCATCTTTGTATTTTAGTAACACCTCTCACACTTTTCGACACAAAGCAACATCTCAAAACAACAAATTTGAGCGGGTAGCCTAGATAAACGAAATCGATATCATAAAATTGGATAGGTTATTCATTCCTAGGCAACCACTTCCACATTAATAACAGTTTGCGAAGTTTCGAAATTAAAAATTAAAGAGCTGCAAAATTTACCAGCCACAATGGTAATCAGCAGAGGACGGCAAAAGTCTTCTATCTTATGCTTATCTATCTATCATTACTCTATTTTTATAATGGTTGGCACGGACTTTTTTATTCTTTTGCGTTCTTTTTTCTGGCATATTTTGAATATTTGAATTAATTTTGTTTGAATTATTATTCTCATTAGTGCTAAGTAAATAAATTTACGTATTCTAAAGTGAGTTATTTCTCGTTTTTACGAATTATTTAATTATTTCCAGTAAATCCAGTATGTACGAATTCGAAATGCCAAGATCTTTCAAAATAGACAGGCTGTGCCATCTAGCATTAAGTGAATTTCGATCACCTTACGTATAACTGTAAACATACATCATAACAACATCATATAAATACAAAAGCAAAGTTTTGTGCAGTATATATTTAGAATTTCAATAAAAGATGGCTACAGTTTAATGGAGTTATTATGTATACGTTAATTTATAATGACTCCAATTGGGCAAAATTTAGCAATTTTCTATGAAAGCAAAGATTTATTTATTAACTACTCTCGATCTAGTAAAATAAAACCAGTCAAATTTTTGCTACAATTTAAGAACATGAATAATAAATCGCTTACTATTTACAAATTGGGTTGTACAATCATATTTCTATCTATAATTCGAATTCGAAATTTACATCAATTAGATTGAAAATAAGAACTAATTCTTTTAATAGTGCACTTACCTAAATAACACTGTTTGAATATTAATAAGAATCGGGTTGAGTTTATCAAATATAAGAAACTCTATTTAATAGATACGCAACACATTGATGTCAATGTTCCCTAAGTCGTCGTTTTTTGCAAAGAATAATCTAGCAAAGGGAGTAAAAGTGAAAGGTACATTTTCGAGCACTATAGGTATGTAAATGTTAGTTATTATTGATTGGTAGACTAAAACACGGCAATAAAATTAAGAAGACATAAAACTTTCGCATGGATGCCTTTCTCTACATTTATTGTGGGCATCTTTGAAGCAGACAGAAATTCGGCTTCGGTAGCACTGTGTATTGTCAATACTTAGTTTCAAGCCACTGGGTTGTAACCCTTCTAGGGCTGTCAATAAAGTAATATGCTACCTCTCTCCTCTATTCTTGTACTCGCTCAAATACAATAACTGCTTATTTTGTCTCTTTCCTCAAGACTTACGTGAGAGCGGGTCCTTAATGTAGATATCCGCTGTGGCATTTTCTAAACTCCTACAAGAAACCTGCTCCGCGCCAAGAGCTAACAATGGCACTGTAAATGAAGCGCGTTTTCTTCCTCCTCCATACAGACTCTGCTGATAGCATTCTCTGCTAGGCCTATGTTATGAATATGCCTCTTTAGTCCACAATGACCGATCAGAGAACTTATTATCATTTTGGGAGTCTTCCTGTCTTTACCCAGCAGGTCTCTAGTAAGTATAGGTCTCTGTGCCTTTAGAAACTTGTTTGCCTGTCATGATCCGGGTGATCTGTCCAACCACTTCCTGGACTTGTTATGTATCCATTCGTTGATGGAATTTCTGATTTGTGATTTGGTGCTGCTACCACAACGGCTTTGGATAACGTTGTCTGGTCAGATCGTCTGTTCCCTCATTTTCCTTCACGACTACGTGGAAGGAAACCCAAGCCCAAATTAATTTCCTCTGGGAATCCACCTGATTTAAGGTGCTTACGCTGTCTCAAACCAGCTTAGAGCCAGCACTTGCTTAAGTAATCGCTTTTACCTAGCTCGGTTTATGTTTATACTTACGCCAATCCCGTAAAGAATGCGTCCTTAAGTTCATTCATTAGTTTTTGATGTTTGTATGAAGCGGACTTAGCAGCACCTTTTATGTAGATATGTAATGATGGCAGCTTTAGGATAACCTCCAATCCCACGATGAGGGGTCGATCTCAGTGCGCCCATTGAAAAGAGACACCTCTGCACGCCACTACGCGTCCTGGTGATCCCTCTCTACGCTGCACTTTTGCCCACCATACTACTGCTTCTTATGTTGTCATGTGTCCGATTATCCTGTTTCGCAAAGTTCAAGTTCTTGAAGGGACTCTACTGATGCTCTCAATTTTTGATAATTTTGTTATAAAAAACTATTATGTATTAAGAAATTCTTTTCCCTTGACACTCGCGTAAGAAATTACCACTACCAAAATTACATTGATGTGAATGCATAACAAGGCATTTAGATATATGATGCATACTATAGAAGTATTGGCATTACTCATTTGATAATGACAGACAATAGAAAGAGCTAAACTTAAAAAAAGATAGAATTCTTATAGCTTTTTATGCTATTTATGCATATGTTCTTAATGCCATCTTATATGCAAACACATTTAATTAGACAGCAAGTTTAGCAGATTAATGAATCTCAGTATTATGTTAGAATCTCATTGGCAAAGGCAATATTGTTTCTGTTTCTGTTCAAATTCCATTCGAACTATCTCATCAACATGTATGATTAGACATCTCAAGCTTGAATGGATTAGTAAACAATGGATACTACCTAATGTATTGTGTACTGCATTCTGATTACACGGTACTTAAAAGCTTCTGAGTACATTATGAGCTTACCAGTGTAATGCAGCTAACGCAAAGTTATCTATGGAAAATAGGTTTTGCATGCACTTCCTACATTTTCGTACGTTTATTAGTTTAAACAACATATATCCACGGTTGTAATTGCAATATGATTGATGCAACGTATGCAATACGTTTCGTGTTGATGATTCTTACTAATACCGAGTATGCATATCATCAGAGCAATAGCTACATAGCTATTCCAGATTTCTGATGCACAATGCCAATACTGCTTCTGTCACTTGGTATTAGGGATATTTAATTATTTATAAACGAAGTTAAGTGTTATAACCTGAGCTTCCATATTTAGCTTACACACACAGGAATCATCTGGCTGCTGGCATACATAATAAAGATTATCTCACAAAAATAAACACAAAATGTTGTTTACAATTTACAGTTAATGACTGGTACATTTCAGTATTTTTTCTCCATGTACTTATTTATTATTTGCTTACTTCATAATTATTATTATGGTTTAATTTACACTTTCTCTGAGAGTAGAAAAATATTTCTAATGCTTGATTTATATTACACGATGTTTGCAAAAATACTACAGTTAATTATGTTTGCATATTGATAGAGCAGTGGCCAACCAAAACATCTACTAGGAAACCTCATGTACCACTACTACTGGTAGCATTAATACCGTGTACATATTCGGATTGTGTGTTGCTAGAACATCTGTTTATACAATCGTATATTCGGTCATTTGGAAACGTGTGGAGCAGCAGTCGATAATTGCTATGTAATGTTTTCCTTTCGAGAGTTGATTGGTAAATTCAGGCAATTCAGTCTCGATTTGCACAGATAAGACAAGCAGACCAGGTGGATAGATAATATGTACTGTTAATTATGGCATGGACGGCAACAAAATTATTTCTCGCTCGGTACAGTAGTAATTTGTGGCACATTCTACATATACGTCTCACTATTCTGGTGCGTTTGGTTTTTGTTTAATACGGTTTACATTTTCTTTGTAGTTGTTATCAGTGGAAATAGTTTTATTACCCTCAATCTGCACTTTTGGAAGAAATGGAAGGATATATAGCTTTTGTCTACGAACTTCTAGACAGGTAAACCATAAGTGAGGATGGATTAGGCGTATTACAAAAATTAGAACTACAAAACTAACGGTATCGCTTGACCAGGATAGCAATACACTTTTGACTAGACTTTACTATCCCTGTTTAGCAGGAGAAGAAGTTGCCTGCCAAACGCAACGCCTTGGATAAAACAAGTTTGCGAAGGAAAACGACCAATATATAAAGTTTTGTCCAAACAGAACTATTGCAATAATAATAAAAGTTTGAGGCTAGGCGCTGAAGGATGCAATTAGCAGCAATTCTTATATCGAAGTAGAAGTTTATATATTTTTAAGAAAATTCAATAAGTAGAACGCACTTCGATCTTTGATGATGAAGGTAAAGAAGAGCGGCCTACAAAAAGGCAAACAATGCGATACAACGACAAAGAATGCCGTAGGAGGATTAACACTGAGAAATCCCAAGGACTTGCTTTCAATTGCATCAGAGGCGACAGAATATATTAACAAACTAGACATATAGTTGAGTGACAAAACACGTCAAAAACGCTTTGCAGAAGAACGGCCACAGTGGAACAGATATGAGGAAACCCCGACAACGAAAGAACAAGCAGGACCAACAGGAACCATTAGGATATGCATACCTACCGTACATAGCCGGAGTTACTAACAGACTTAAAAAGACTTTAGAGAAATCAAACATGGCCACACGTTTGAATACAGTCACATTCATAAATACTACTGTCATCATCAGACGAAACTACCGCTTCAACTACTGTCACAATTTTTTGTTAGGTTATGTTTGATGTTAACCGTTCTTGAATAAGCATACAAACTACGTTCCGTGAGCAGTTGGGAACTTTTTTGAAACTTTAGCAGTCAGGTTGTTGACTTGACACAGCTTAAAATAGAACAACTACTCCCTCCCAACAAGGATGCGTTGCCCAAGCTACTAACCATCGTGTAGATGGGAGCTCCTATACAATGCAGAGTGAACTAACACGAGAGAGATGTACGCCTTGGACATAACGAAAGTAGCGGAACACCTGCAGTAACAAGGACGTTACAATATAGCATACAGCGACGGGAAGGTATTAGCCAGGACCAGCCACTACCATCCGGGGATCAAATGTAAGTCTATAGAAATAATGAAAACGATAACAACAACAGTAATCGTGAAGACGTATACAGACTCAGCAACAACTGGAAGTTAGCGCTACGAAATTGTCACACTGAAATAGTGCGGCTCATCGGACAGGAACGGTTATGGATTAACAGGACCAAACGGCTACGGATCAACGACGCAGAACGAGATTGGGATATATGTATGTATAACAAGAAGCGATAGACGACAACATCAGTCTTTAGAAAACTTCTGAAGAAGCTGACAGTAAGATCAGCGAACCATCAAACCAAAAGCAGTTAAGCGACAACATTCGAAAGACATATCTGTAAGTAGACATATACAGTGTGTTTCACTCTAGACGGCACCACAACAGTATTTTTTTAATATATTGTCGATTTAATTTTTTTTATTTCTGATCATACCTTTCACTAAACTACAATTTTAGTGCATGTTATTTTCACCATCACAATAAAACGCTAGTTTACTGCGAGTTAAAGTAAACAGTAAAACTGAAGAAGTCATATTATTGATTGTTTTATAAAAAATATCTTAAAAATAGTTCAAGATCGTAAACTAGCTAAATCCAAAATTTCATGAAAAACAAAATATCTTGAAAAATTTTCCCCGAGTATACGGATAATACACGACGAATAGAAAAATATATCAGTGCTAATGATAATTTAGTGGGAAATACTGTAATTAAGCAAATAAGCATCGTTTTTTATTATTCTATAGAATCAATCATGGCAAACTTGTAAAATTATTTTTCGAATTATCAAAATTTTTCGAATTTTCAAGATTTTTGTTTTTAATAAAATTTTGGATTTAGCTTATTTAAATGATTCTGAATAACTCTTACTAACAGATTTTTTTTCTATGACTAATATGACTTCTTCAATTTTGCTGTTTATTTTAAATCGCAGTAAGCTAGCATTTTACTGTGATCGAGAAAGTAACATAGGTACTTTAGAATTGCAGTTTAGTAAGAGTTATGACCAGAAACAAGAATTTTTTTAAATCGATAATATATTAACAAAATACTGAGGTGGTGCCGTGTAGAGTGCAACATACTGTTTGTTAGTGTATGTCCCATACGATAAATTAATAAATCTATCGGTGAGCTAACGATAAGGTATTATAGATACCATAGATTATAGTTTCGTTGTAGGGATGCAAATTTTTGTGGTGGCAACCGGTAGTAAGTTGGCTACAACCTTTCTATATCGAGGAAAGAACGGAAATAAAGAAGCAGTACTTAATAGGAACCAGAATGGTACCTAAATTTCTCAAAATTAACAAATACAAAATTAGACACAATAGTGCCCTATAGAAATAACGAAAGAAATTAAACAACTATACAGACAGTATTTAGCAGCATGACATCGTATAGGAGCACTGTAAGTATTAGTGGACCTCAGGCCGAAACTGTGGCATCTTGTTGAATCTTCTCGAAAATGTTCTTACACACCACACTAACACCTATTAGCACTGCAGTGTAGCTCTACTACTGAAGATGGCAAATTAGTTGCTGAAATACGTATCTAGTGCTAGTATTAATAATGTTAGTGTCAGTGTTAGTGTGGTATTGTAGAAAATTTTCGAGAAGATATATAAGTATTACTACTCTAAATTTTTCAAAACGGAATATAGACAAGATATACTTGTAGATATGAATAATATAGTATACG
This sequence comes from Popillia japonica, assembly GCA_004785975.1. Lineage (NCBI taxonomy): Eukaryota > Metazoa > Arthropoda > Insecta > Coleoptera > Scarabaeidae > Popillia > Popillia japonica. The sequence goes on from SMLS01068165.1 coordinate 8,114, forward strand.
ATTCACTTTTGCTACAATGTAACAACTAGAGTGAGTGGAAAATCATCGCAATTTTAGATCTGTCTTGCACGGCAGATATGGCCGGATACCCAAGGGAAGGATATTCACTAAATTTCTCGAAACATTTTACTAAATAACAAACTTGTTCAAATATATTATTTTATTTATTTATTTAATTATTATACCTAAATTTTGCATAAGAACTGGGACAACTTTTCCACTAGATCTTTTGCTTTCGTACTCAGTAAATAAAAGCGAAGCTGTGGTTTATTAGTTTATTCGAGGATAGAACTCAGAGATATAGGGTGGATAATTTTTATGATACGAAATAGGACTATCTAGAATGATAAATTCCACATACACGTTGTCTACTTTCTTTTTTATGATATTATGTACAGTAGTAGTAGCTTTTGTGCTATTCCAATAACCCACGGTAACTTAACCAGAATACTGATCCAGAGATTCGCGCCACAAGCGTCGTCTATGAGGTTCACACTTTGGATCGTATACCAATTGCTGCGTCTAGTACACTTTGTGTACTCCAGGTGTAATTTTAATTATCGGTGAGGAGTGTTAGGTATAACTAAATTATATATTAGCTGTTCAAGCAAGTAAAACCAATTAATCTATGATATAAAATACTGTACATAGCGTAAAAATTATAGTCGAGGTACTAATTTGTTTGTTTGTTACGAGATGTTAGCATAGTCTTTTCAGGATGCTTCATTTGTGCCAACTGATTCAAACGAGTTAATTTCCAAGAATAAATTAATTCCTTACATTCAGGCAACTACAAATGATGTTTCCCATCTGACTTTATTGAAGCCACGGAATTTCGTTTGTCTAGCGCGGACAGCGCATGAAATCTGTGTCTGGCTCTACGCTTACAGACGGGACGGTTTCCTAAAGTTCGCTAGAGGTTTCACGATCGCTACGTCAGTTGTACCACAATACAGCTTATTTAGAAATTAACAGTGCACCAAATAATGAGCTTATCGTTACAGTGTTTTAAGTTACGAACGGATTACCATTAGACTCAGAGTTTAATCCTTGGTCATTTAGTACAATCATTTATTATCGATACGAATCACTAGAATATGGTTGAGCTATCTTACGGTTACACTAAAGGAGTTTATAATGTTGCCTTTGTGCGAACTAAATAATAGAAAGCACTTGCTACAAACTACCTTTACCTAAACCTAAAATTACTTATATGAATTTTAGATTTCTAGCAGTAGCATCTCGAATTAACGCAGAAAATCTATTAAGGCTATTATATTGATTTTGCGAATATAGAGTTGATACTGCTCAGCATATATTTTGCGTCTGTAAAGCAACAGCCCCACAAAGATTTTTTCATTAAGGTAGACAGCTATAGCCCCATAAGTGAATTATAGAATTTGTTACGAATTTGTTTGCAATTGCAGTGAAAGTCACTCCTACATTACAAACACAGAAACTTCAACAGAAAGTTCAATAACAAACGGAAAGCAATACTAACATAAGATCTATCGTATATAGGATAAGAAAGTTAGAAGTCTATGCCGTATTGGTTTCGCAGCCCTGAAGCTTCTCAGAATTTCACTAGCAAAAGGTGGTAACGTCAAACGATATCGTACAATATCACTGCTTCGTTCATAGTTACATGACATTGACATCTGGCGATAGCACTATTTGCATTTTAATTACCCTTCAGGTATAGTGTATTTACAACTGATATGTGAAACGGTTAGGAAAGACCAGGTTGACACATGTACATACATAGATCATAGTAGTTTCTAAGGACGCGGTTCTATTTCCATTTAACTTAATATAAACATACATAGTTTATATGAATTTTGTTCATCTATTATGTCAGTGTTAATAACGTCAGGCTTGTAATTTCTAGCAAGAATTTGGATACAATTTCTGATAACTAGTTTATATAAATTATACTTACACAAACAATTTTCATTCTATATTCCATTATACATGTATCTAGTTTGACTTGCCGAACTCGTGACATAAATATGGACTTCAAATATATGTATAATCATGAATGCCAGAAGTATTTTAGTACCTAAAAGGGTTACTATGAGTTTTTAATGGGAATTTCCTTGCACTAGTTTTTCTATCAAGTCGTTTATACACAAGATCATAACAAACAGAAATTAGATTAATTTTATTTTTGAATATAATATAATAAATAATAAACTATTTACTATTTTTTTCACTCTCTAACTAAATCTAGATTCATGCTAAATAAACGTTTTCATAGGCACCCATTTATTGCACTATATATATATGTTGCTCAAATCGCTTGGATTTTAGGTGATTAATAAATATGATACGGCAAAGGAAATTGAAACTTTATTAAAACCGTACAACATACCCAGCAAATATTGATGCTAAATCGATTTTAAGCTTTGAATTGGTAGGTTTATTCAATTGCCTGTAAAACAAACCGATTAAAATAAAAAAAACTTTGGAATCTCTGGATATTCCATTTCATAGGCAAACTTTAAATTACCGCTAGGTTTACTATATCTATAAATTAAAAATATAAATTCTATTTAATTAAATTTCCGATGAACAGTCCAGGAAAATAAAACTAAATTGTAAAAAATTGGGCAACTAAATAATTCAGATTATTTCTGTTTGGCTGGTTACAATATTTTGAAAAAATACAGAGCTGTGTTGAAATATTTTATGTACACGATTTTTTTAAATATTACAAACACATTTAACTTTTGATTTAATTTTGCACTAGTTTATCTAATTTGCTGGCATGCTACTATGTAAAAGAGCTATGGCAATAGTTTCGATACGTTTGCGCTAAGTATGCAATGCAGTTTGTATAAATATACATATTTACGACTATGATATGTTTTCAATGACAGAAAACATTTTTTATGTTCTGGCATTATGTGAAATTAAGTAAAAATATAGCTTTTTTTCCTCGTGGACGGGTAACCCCATACGGCCGCTCGACCAAAAGACCTATTGTGACCCTATGTCCTTTAGGCCTTCCACCCCAGTTGTTTCTGTAGGAAGAACTGTGCAAGGTGGTCGAAAGTTACTTTCTCTAGCTTAGTTTAGTTAGGCTGGTCAAAGAGATGCTTGCAGTGCAAGCCCATGCAGCGGAAGTGTTTATTCATTGAGAAGTGCTCAGTGAGGATACCTGTATGCATATTCAGCCTGGGCCTGTTCATACAGACGGCTTCACTGGTCGCTTGTCTTGGAACGAATTAATTCCCACGATTTTACAGTATCTTATTCCAGTAAGTCTCATTCAATCGAACCGGTGACTGGCAGCGAGCTGAGTTCTGACGATTGCTTTAACGCAACCCTAGGAACTTTCATATGTCGGTTCCGGTCCTGTAAACAGTCGTTTGCTGGCTGACCCTTAGAAAGTTCATTCCTACAAATCGGCGACGGGTTTGGCACTCATCTCAACGTAACGCTGCGATGTTTCGCCAGTTGTTTTAGTTTCCTGTTTCAATTCAGTACAAGCCTTAAAGGCACGCTGTCTGTCCGATAGTATTTTATCCGATCCATTGTCATGCGCGGAAGTTAAAATGCCGTCTCTGTACGTCTAGATGGCTAGAATTTCGTCTTAGAAAACGGAAGGGCTAATAGATTCACCACCTTGTTTCCCAAATTCCAATGCCAGTCTCATTTGGCCTTTGTGAGGCATCTACAAATCAACGACGAAGCTCTTGCTTGGGCTATCGGATGAAGGTTAGAGCAGTCTCCCTGGTTAAGAGGTCTACTTTATACTTTCCATTGAAACGGAAAATAGGCGGGATTTTATCCGCGCTAACTGACAATGGTGCCGTGTTTTCGATGTAGGTGATGATGTAGGCATGGTCACCGGTATCATCCACTACATTTTACCCCGTAGGCCGCCAGGGTAGCCGCTGATCACAGCGCCAGGTGCATCGGAGGGAGACAAAGTATGGCCTGCATGACCGCCGTCGGCGTAGAGGATATGGCCCCTGTGATGCCCAAACAGACAATCCGTGAAAATAGGAATGTCTTTCTTTTTGTTACTTGTAAGCACATTTATCTCATACCAAACCGTTTATACCTACTCGATTTAGGTATCAGGAACTTATTTGCAGTTCATTTTCAAAAACCCGTTCGCCTGACTCATAGAAGCATTGTGCACCAATAGTTCGTACGCGCTTAGCTATAGTCAGACCCATAGTCGTATAGGGATCCTTAGTGTGGTGCCCAAAAATCGAAATAAACCAAGACAAAATCCTGCCTCACTAAATGCAACGACTTGCTTGGGTAGCCATCACAGACGCAATTCTAACCTGCTAAATCTTCGAATCAAATTAGAACGCAACACAGTCTGCAAATCAGGAGAGTTAGTGGGTTTTCACCAAATTTTACAAGAATGAGGAGAATTGACAAAACTGACAGACGATATGACACCAAGGAAAGCAGTTTGATGGGCTGTTTCAAATTGACAGTCCAATAAATCTAAACTGCAAACCTCGTCCGTAAGTACAGGTGTGGGATGAGACATCTGTGGGCCAAATTCAAGATTTCGATGTCATCAAGTACAAGCTCGATAATCTTTTAACCGGAAATATACACTGTCAAACACTGTGCCACAAAATGTTTAAAAATTAATCTTAATATGCACTAAAAGTTCAAAAGTTTAAGTTAATTTGACACTGCCTACTCGCTCTCAAAGTTCTGGCATAGAAAACAGAGTCTGCGGTGGTTCTCAAGCCACTCAGAGTATGGATGGTTTTGGAAAACAGTTGTGTACTTACGATTTATTGGACCACCACCATTCGTACCACAAGTTACAGTCGTACCACAAGTCGCGTAACAACCCATTTCCAACAATGGAAGGCCGATCAAAAAATCTTGCACTGGTCTAAAATTTCAGAACTAAGACAATCGAAAATACATTTTTACCTTTTCAGACGCTGGCTGTGGCTAAATTCTTGCTGAACCTCAACAAAAAAAGGCTAAATTTAGAGATACGTCGTTACAGCAGAACTTTACAGTAAATTGTACATTGTACCTATCATTAAAGTCTATAAATTTACATACAATGAAGCTTGCGTCACAACGTGTATGATTTAGTTGGCTAAAACTTGGACGAAGTGAATGTTAATCTATGTTTTAACAATAACGGGGACGTAGTTCCTAAACTGACTTAACTTACACTTTGGCCAAGACTGTATATTGCAAAAACATATGCATGAAGCATAGATTGGCTTCCAGCACTAACGCTTGCCTACCTAAATTAAAGACCGGTATAAATCCGGTAAAGATTAGGTCTACACCGAAGAGCAACCGTGGAATCGCTGAAGATGTAAAATTAATATCAGCATTTTCGCAAGGTTTGCAGCAAACATGACGGTACTTCTATTGCTAGACATCCGAAACTCTAATGCATAAATAGTCTTCTCATTCTCGTTAACTGTTAATGTTTTCAGTAAAATATGTTTTATTATCGATAATGCCGAGTGTATCAATGAAAATGATACCAAATGAACATATTTGCAACCTTTCGTATACAGCAAGTATAGTAGCAAGTATTTTGTAAACATGTTTTAGCTTATCTGAAAACTATTCCCACTCGCTATAGCAGCTGGGCTATCTACTGGTCATTTTATACAGAATTTATAAAAGATAAAATTGGGGAAACAAAATATATAGATGGTAAAGTAAACCAATTGAAATGAGATCAATGAACAGTAAGTAATACCACAATAATTATCTTATTAAAATTTTCAAAACTAAATTTCTACATCAAGGTTATACGAGGTGGTTGCTATGTATAATATAACATGAACATGAACATAATCAACCAGACACATATACGAATTAATCGATACAAAGATTGTCAGTGTATGTAAATATAAATCGCATGCAGATACACATTTAAGCTTAACTCGCTAGGGGATAGTCAGTGGCAAGACGAGACTCAATTAAACGGTTTGCGTGAGAAAAAATCTACATTCTTTTTGTTTTCATGCCATATTGATTTCGAATCACGGTGCCAGGTCACGTTATGCGAGACCTCCGCTATAATCCAAACAGCTTAAGGAGGAAATGGAATTCCCCGAACCTATTTCTAGACGAAATCGAACATCCTAGAGCAATTTAAATAAATATTTCCAATAAAAGTTTAAATTGACATTCCATTGTACCTATCAACTTTTTCCTCCCTGTGTGTATATATAGGAAAACAGTTGGATGTAAATCGTATCGTATATGCAAATATAGGGGATTTTGTCATACTCTAGGGATATGGAGCTTTCCAATCAGTGCAGCACCTGATGTTATGCTATCATTAATATCTGAATATTCTGTCATGAGCGAATCGATTTTATTTGCGTAATTTATGATTTTAATACATAATATTTCATATCTATAACAGATAATCTTTTTTTCTATTTTGCGTTCATAAAAACGCTATTGTAACACGCTTTTGCGTATCGAAAAGTGCTTCATTGTGATACGCCTTTTTTCATTTCTATAGGTTGGCTGTATTGAATACATTATGACAGAAAGCAAAGTTGACGTTTAATGCATGTAAATTGTAAATACTTTAATCAAACATTATATACAAATTTAGTTTACATTGTTATTATTATGAAACGTGGAATTATTGTATACATTTACACTGACGGAACAAGTAAGTTGAGGATGTATTGTTATGCCAGGCAAATTCTTCGGAACAAAGTTTTGCTGAGTTATGTTATTGGCTGTAACGGTAGACTCTTGTGATTGAGAATCATTCGATGATATAACTCCAGAATGACCAGATGTACTTGGCCCTGATAAGTTGTGCGCTACAGCCACTTTGCTTTTCATAGATGTTTTGATGTAACCCTCAGCTACCGCAGATGACTTCCATCCACCATGACGTTTTATAGTCAGCAAATCACTGCCTGCGTCTGCTAAGTGTGTAGCACTAGATCGTCTGAAGCAATGTCCAGTATAAAGCTCTGAATTGGACAATTTTAGAAAATCAGCTATAAATTTAGGCATTTTGCCAATCGTATTAATTCCAATCGGGCACGATATGCAATAACCATTGCGATATGTAAGGAAGAATCTTGAATGATTAATATTTTTTGGTCGCAGGGCGACATATTTCTTAATTAAAGTAATCCATCTTTCATCCGTAATTGCAAAAACTCGATACGATATTATTACGATATTATTTTATAAATGGAAAAGCAAGAACGAAGCATGGAATACATAGACCATAAGGTAGAAGATTTCTTATTTTTACCTTGTAATTCAAAATATGCCAATAAAATGTTTTCAGATATTGTGTTGACATTATTCTGTACAGCCCATAGTTCAAATTGATGGTAGCATTTTTCATATACTGCTTTTCATTTTTTCGGTAATAAATTTATGACCGCGCAATTTCACGCAGTTGTGGTGGCGTACAAGATAAATTTATCTCAGTATCACTTATTTTTTACAGTTTACAGAGACTATATTATGAAATATATTGTTTAAACAATTTAAATAGCCGAATTTGAATTTTGAATTCGTCAAATGTCAATGTGACCAACTTCATATAAAAATAAAACTCAACATTTTTAATGAGATTTTTATTGTATTTATTATCAATTTATAATGCAAAATAGAAAAAATAGTATAAAGGACTCGTTTCATAAGGCTTTTTGTCGCACTCGTTCATTAGAAAACTCGCCTGCGGCTCGTTTTCTAAACTTGAACTCGTGCGACAAAATCATGCCTTATGAAACTCGTTCTTTAATATACTATTGGGAAACCATCGCGCTATAAACAGGGAACGATGACAATATTGGATTTATAATGCGAGTTTCTAAATGCTTTACTAACAATGCAGTAAGTAGGTACTCAAGACCCTGTACTGTGCCTACGTGTTGAGCAAATTAGAATATGCTTGTTGCTTTATCTGGTATCCCCTACATATATACATCAGATTTCATACCTCTTGATCGCATTCACAGAAATTTTTATAATTCCTAACTTATAAGTCGGATGGAACTTACGAGCCAGGCGAGATAATATATGCAAGAGATTCTTAACGAAGCTTCTCGATAATCGTATTGATTGTCCACTCGTTCTTCATCGAATGTTATTTCTTGTGCCAAGGTTAAATGTGAGGTATGACACCACATTTGTGGTTCCGTTCGCAATAACTAACCTTATGAGACGTCTGCCAGTATACACTCTTTCACAATTTAATTTTTGTCATTTATTATCACAGTATTGATTTTGTCCTGTTATTATCTACTCTTAAGATAGATTACTTGTCACTGCTACGGTTCCTTATGGTATTCAGCATTTGTTGAACTTCGCCAATTGATGTATGTACATATTACACTTTTGTAATCATTTTTTTTGTTACTATTTGTTTTTTTAATATACATCAATAAAGTCTATTATTATTATTTTTATTATTATTATTATTAAATGACTTAATATCTCGCCTAAGATAGAGTTTTGCATATGAAGCTACATCGACATCATCAAGATCTGAAGCATGTTTGACAACGCGTTATTTCACACTTACGATGAGGTAGTGTTATATCAAGCGACTGTTAAAACGAAACCACCATCCAGATAACCTCCAGGGTGGCCACCAAATCGTTGGAATAACAACTGGACCTGAATGTCACAAGACCCAGTAAGTGGCGACTAAAATGATTTTGCTTTCGCAAAGAAGAAGATGAACTGAATTTATCTATATTTTTTTGATAATCGTTAATGTATTGGTTTAAGATACCTCTTTGTGACAAAGGATATTAATGAATTTCAAGGAATAGCTTGCAGCGGAGTTTTAATGCCCAGTTGACCATTATCGGTAAACCAAAGACATATGGACATATATGTTACCGCAATATGGAATTAGTATAGGTCTAAACAAGTGTGTGAACTGTGATTATCTTATGTGACCGTTCATAAGAAGTCCAGTTTTTCTTGTTCGAACTTCTGACTGAAAAAGTGCATAAAGAATGTTAAATTTAAAAATATTTATTAAAAGAGTTACTAAACGCATATTTTTAACTTTTGTTGCAAAAAATAGAATTGATGCAAATCTAACTTGCACAATACACACCTAGAAATAGCAGGATAAATTTGTCGATTAGTCAAATTAATTTTGGTAAGAGCAAAGGCATTAACTGAACAACCTACATGTTTAGCTCCAGTACTCCTTGATGATTTCTTTTCTAGTATTGTCCGAAAGGATTTCCGTGCAGTTTTTTTTTCTTTAGGATGCACAACCCGATTCAATTGACTTGGCAACAATTTTTTTTGCCTGATTTTGATGTGTGTTCTGCTCCTCTTAAAGTTACCGTGTACCTCTTTGTATTCTGCCAGGTTCGTGTTGAGTACGTTTTCCTTACTTTTCCTTCGGCATAACTTACACTTCCTACTTGTGCTCTTTCTGTGCAACCTGTACTTCTTCGTGGTCTTTTTCTTGTGGTTCAACATTGTGGTGTTCACCTTGAAAATGAAAGCCTTTCACATACGACTGGGGATGTACACTTAACCCAACTTTATTTTAAATATTCATGACTGCCATTTTTACTTGCTCCATATTTCTAAATAAAAACGCGTGTTCGTGGACATACGGTTCTTTACCTCACTAAGAAATGGATATACTACATTTTCAAAATTAAACAATATGTGACCTACGATTTTTTGTCATAACAGAAAAAGAAAAGAGTTTAATTTAGATATAATACTAACTCTATACTGGCAAAAATTGGAATTACGACTGTTTAACTCTTGGTTATAGAAATTGGCAAAATCTATTGTCAGTTTTAGGGATGAAGTGGGTGGAATACATAATGATTTGAAATTTTTGTCCTATATTATTATTCATTGTTAAACTTGACAATAGTGTATTGTTAATTGAAGGAATGCTATTGACAGTCTCTCAAGATCAATTATTACTTTTACATATATACCAATCTTATAGAAATATATAAAGAGACAAAGTATTTTAGCACCAAAGTAGTAAACACAGCAGGACATACATATGTATGTATAATTAGGGTATGCAGAGGACAGTAAATAAATATTATTGTGCTGTGCAAAGATTTATATTACATTACCGTATAATTCTTTTCGAATCTATACATTGTAGTATAGATAGCTATCGCTTAACTAATAATATGTTTCAAACTATTCACACCTAAACAATACATAACTGCAATATTCACAGCGCCGACATGAAAACTCTACATTAACAAACTGAAACGGTATTAAAGCGCTATTCTGGTATAGACAATGAATTTTAGTACTAGCATAAGTTAATCTGTGAATACAATGGCAAATTTAAATTCAACTTTATCCTGGATATGACACACAAAAACAAGTGGATAAATTGTGCGTATAATGTTCGCGTATTATAAGCGATCTAAACGGTGCAATGTGAAATTGTAATATTAGGAAATACCTATTGAACATACTACAATTGTGGAAAGCAGTAACAGTGTGAACATTGGTACTTTTTCGAGACTCGTGATGATCAGCATTGATTTTATGTATGGGTTGCTATAATATTGTTAACAGAATAAATACATCTCGTCCATTCTTCTACTTCTCTTTTGTTATTCGTAATTAATATCTTGCTACTTATGTTTAATCTCTATTACTATGTCTTGCACTGTCTCTACGGTTAAGCAATATTGATGATTATGATATTGTATAAGTTTATTTGAGCTACTGGAAGCTTTGCAAATTTGATATACATAGATATCTTATCATATTATTTTTCTTAGAGCATCTGTTGAAAGAAGAACTGTTTTGAAATATATACATATTATGTAGCGATGGGGTAGAAGAACATTAATTTTTAAAAACGTTTTTCCTCTAAGGAGAATAGTTTGCATCACTTGGGCCAAACTCAAATTGCAAGTGGACCAAATATACGATTGCATCGAACGAAACACAATCCATTTGTATGTCAAAGTTTGTCAAATACTCAACTTGAGACCAGTGCTTTACATAACTTAGTGTAATAATAATATATTCTTCAACGATATGATTTAAATCGCATCTGCACGGCTTAACCGAATTTGATATCTAACACTTAACTGACAATTAAAATCTAAGCAGGAAATAATTGGTGCGCTGTTTACATGCCACATGTTTCATAATATATACAATCGAGAAATTTACACAATTCTATTTGTTTGAAAAACGGAGATAATACGCAGATGTGTATACCTGAATACTCCTTTTAAAAATGAACTGTTATAAAGTTAACGAGATACGAATAACTTCCGTTGTGTTCAAATATTTACAAAATATTGTCGGCACAAGCCTTATAATATTTAGGGCAACTCTACACGATGAGTACAGCCCGATGTAATTCAGATTATTTGTGAGCTGCAGTGCACCATAAATTAATGCCGCCTTCATACATTATTAAAAGGTTTATATATTTATCACGCTATATATTTGGAATTTTATATTGCTCCGCAGTGCTTACACAGCGCAAAGCAACTGGTCTCTACCTAACATATAGTAAGGCATACACGAGATACCGTTTATTATGATGAATTATCTTCTCTGTAAGTTTAAAAGTTGCTTTCGATAACGAAAACCCACACGCTAAATGTAAATTTTCCGTACGTATCGTCTTCATACGCAAATACTGACTTACAAAGCTTGCTCTTGTTTTAGTGAATTTATCTTTGATATGATACATAGACAAAATTATAGTGGTCGTACAGGAATATTTGTATGGATTTTGTTCAGGGAAGTTGATTACTGGTTGTCTCTCTATAATAATTTCAATTCAGAACGTTTGCACTTAAAAGTAATTTAATTCGAAACATCTTCTTTTAATAAAAAAATAGGTACCTACTAGAACATTATCACGTACTGTTGAATTAACTTATCTAATTTATTGAATTATTCGAGTGGTGTCCTAAATATACTCAGTGGCATTAGAAGTGTTACGTCCAGAAGGAATCCATGTTTACAGTAGAAATAAAACGACAACATTTGCAAGAAATTTTACTAACTTGTAACACGAAAAAAAAATGTGTTTGGCGACACCGTAGCTGAGTGCACTCCTGTACACGTCCAGGCATCCACAAAACGCGATGGTCTATATCTGCTCGTTTTAAGCAATTTTAAGTTCGTTGATTAACTGCGCCAAAGGAGGATGGTGCAAATTGGAGAGTCTCCTCCCCATGATATCCCACAGATGTTCGATGGGGTTTACATCCGAAGAACGGGGTAACCACGGCAAACCATTAACACCTGCTTCTTGGAGAAAGTCTACAGTTCAACGAGCAATATGGGGACGTGTATTGTCTTGCTGAAAAAGTACGTGTCTAGATAAGGTAGTAATGTGGTTTGTAGGACATCATTAGCACAACGCGAAGCTATCATACTGGCTCGAATAAGCAGAACTGGTAGTCGACTATCATAAGCAATAGCCTCCCAAACCATTACTCCAACAGTCCTGTGTAGATGTCACTCAACAGCAAATCCCTTATTCCGTCGCTTTCCACGCCGGCATCGCATCCTTCTACGGCCATCATGCATACCTAGATAGAATCGCGATTTGTTGCTGAAGACGACACTATGCCCTTCCGCTTTCCAATTCTGCTGTTCTTTGCACAAGTTCAATCGTTGACGATAGTGGTCTGCAATCCAAGGACGCAGTAATGGTGAAGCGTATGAACAATGTCCAAACGCTCGAATGCGTCGATGTAGTGTACACATAGTAACAGTGTTACCTTCTTCTTAAACCATTGGTCAGCGATTTGACGCATAGTAGCAAAACGGTCTCGTAGAGCCAGCTGTTTGAAGCGCTTATCTTGACACTCTGTGATACGCCTCGATTGACCAGTTGGTCTTATTCGTGTTCCTCTACCTTCGTCAGTCGACACAAGATACACACGCAGTACCGTCACTACAGTACAATCAACACGACGGCCAATTTCGCGCTAGGACAAACTAACATCTGCATAGGATACAATTGTCAAAGGCATTAACACGGTGATAATTTGATCCCTTTGAGCTCTAGGATTTTGTTACATTTAACACTTGTAGACGGATACGCAATAACTACACGTTTCCATACTAGTGAGCTCTTATGAACATGGATCTCTTCGCAGAAATGTAAGAGAAAATTCTTTGTTTTTTGCAAAAAAGTATCAATGAAAAAAGGTTGATATTCCTATCACAGCATGCTGAAAATATAGTCATCATCATGCCAAAAAATCAAATAGAACAAATTACTCCTTCTTGGTGTAACACTTCTAATGTCACTGAGTATAATAATATGTACAAGACTTTAATAAATTGAACTGACAGGGAGTCAAAATTTCTGTACAAATACTAAGAGATTTGAAGCTTTCATTCGTAAGGACTGTAAAAGTAGATCAAGAGTAAAAAGTAAGACTCTCTTAGTTATTTCTAGTTTAGCAAGTGTAATTGTTGCGGACTCTGGGATAGAAATAGTATCAGAATGATTTTTTATGAACACTTCAGTGATTCTTAAGTTTCGAGAACATTCCAAATTGGAACGAAAGACTGCAAATTTTATCTTCAGTAATCTTTGATATTCCGAGCCTGGATGCATGTTGCCAGAAGACTTTCAACTTGACTGACACCGTGGAGATACCCCCAGTGTTTGGATTTTCTCTACTCCACTTCACATTTGAGCTTCTCCATTATTACACTACTACTTATCCGGAAAAACGGGTCAGGCCTCACAAATGTTGTTCTGGTCCCCTTCTTAGCGAGGTTATCTGTTTTCTTTCAGTCCGGTGTGTTCAGAGGCCCACAATAGGGTTACTTTGATACTTTTGCATAGCTTGGCTAGTTTGTCTACACACTCCTAAACCATTTTGGAGCGGATAATATTGGAGTTCAGGGCCCTGATGGCCGCTGGACATTATGATAATCTCTTGGACGTATCTTTCAGTGGCATGTATGCCTGGAAGATACGTGGGTATTTCCCCAAGCTGTCGCAATATTTGGTTCTTGACCCATATATTTCTATTCCAGTTTTCTCTCCCTTTTTGGATCCACCAGTGTACCATTTTATGACGTTACTGTTGAGTTTCGATACGGTGTCTTTGTCGCATTCACTTCTGGTACTACGCTTTGTGATAAATCTTTTCACAAAACTGAACCTCCGTGGCAAATGGTTGCGAAGGATATCCCAGGTCTCCTCAACTTCAAGAGGCTGAAGCGTATGCCTAGCCAATCCTTTCGCCTCAATGTGTTACCTTGTCTCAAGGAGATTGATTGATTCTTTTTGCTATGTCGATGTTTAGAGCTGATAGACGACCATATTGATGTAATTCTTTGGCCAATCGTATCTTTATATCTGCCATGCGTTTTACTTTACATTTAATTGGTGATGCTCTTGTTACTAATTTCGCCTTTTTCTGATTACTCTTATCAGCCAAATCTGTCACCGAACTCTGAAGATACCGTCACTACATTAAAGTACCTATTCTTATGTTTGGAATAGAAGATTCTAATCTTTATAAGAATTCCTTCACAAACGTGACACAGTAAACGATTGTCTTAGTTTTATTTCGAACTGTTTTTTTTTGGTTTTACTTCTTTTTGTTAGTAACAACAATGGCATATATTTGGCACATACATATGTATGTATATGTTACCAACATGAACATCTAATTATACATCATCCACGTATGCATATACAGATTGGCGTTAAACTGGTGTCGGGCTCCAAAAAAAAGAGACATTAGAGAAACAAAGCACCTAACAGGGAATATGACAAACATCTTTATCAAACTAAATAGGCAGTTAGTGAACAAGAGGTGTTTGAAGAATTGACTACTGGCATTGTTTAAATGCAATTGTGCAACACTCGTCCAAGTTCCAGATTCAATATTAAGTCTTAAACTTTGCTGTAGTTGGTCACGCATTGGTTGTATTGCGTCAAACAGAAGAATCCTGAAATGATCGTGAAAGTGTTTAACTGATTAGATATTAAGTTGATTAAAGCGCAGACATAAGTGTATCTGCATAGAATTTTTAACTTATCACTGCTATCCATTGTTTATTTATAAATTTATGCTATATCTTTCTTTATCTCGAAACTGTTATGACCGAAGGTAACGCGTAATAGTCCCTGCTTTATTTCTACAAATGATTGTAATCATGCAACTGACTCAATTAACGCTATTAGGCAACTTGGCAGGATTCTATTACGCCACCTAATTTGATACTAAGAAATAACAGGTAATTATCGCTAACGTGGTAGAAGAGTCTTATTTCTTATTGAATAACGAGCGAAAATTTCGGTCTGTTGAGTTCTAGTATTACCTATCTAAGCTTACCTAATTAGATTAGTGCTCTAGCAATAGTTACACATGCAGCTAGCTTACTTTCTACTTACTTGGTTCAAATTTAATTAAAGAATAAAATAAGTTATAAATTTTGAATTTTAACTTAAGTATTTTTGCGATATCTTCTATTTTGATTATCATATCCTATAATAGTACTGCTTTGAATAGTTTTGCAAGCTAGTTACTTGCGATATAATTGGATTATTTATTAGTACCAGAATACAAATTTGCATTTTCTTTTAATTTTGCTGCAAACTTAATTATCATTTAAATTAATGCGACAATACAACAGAAACGCACGTATTAGACTTATAATTTTTGCAAACTCGTGCCCATAGATCAAAGGATTTATCACCAAGTCGACTTAGTTAGAACTGGTTCCGACTCTTTAATATTAAATTGCTGGCACATGTAATTCCAACCCGAGAACTTTCAACTGTTTAAACTTGTTATAAGCAGTATTAGATTGCTTTCCATTCGGTTCATAAAAATAGTATAGGGCACTTATAGGTTTTAGTATGTATTAGGTTGCCCGCCCAATCGAACATCCCTTCAGATATCACGTAGAATTTTAACGATTCTCTCTTTTGTTCCAGGCAGGAGGGCCAGGAACACCGAGGCAAACGGAATTTCAATCCTTGGAGATTTTAATCACGGTAAGCAGTTACCGTAAGGGCGAACGATAATATCATCGACCTATACGTAGTTGTACACCCTGTCCGTATTTATACTCGCAGGTCAATATAAGTTGTATGTATTTCGGCAATCGCGCTCCACAGTTATGACTTCTGAACGGCAATTGTAGCGTACCATAAAACTAGAAGTAGAGAAATAGAGAGCTGTAAGATGTGAAGTGGACGGGGTGAATATCGGGAAGGTATAAAGAAAAACCGACTGCTATTGCTTTTCCATAAAGGGCTTATACGGATAATAAAAGGAGCGGGATCGGATTAAGGTTGCCGGGGGTTGCGAGCTGAAATGGGCTAATGCACAGCTACGCATTGAATACACAATGTTCTGTGTCGCCCACCAACGCCAAATGAAGAGGATGGTGTAGGGTGGTCCGCCCGGTTACATTTTATAGAGGTTCAAACCGAAGCGGGAGAGGCGTACAGAAGTGACAAATCAAATCCGAAACGGTGGGGTTGTTCGGCGCTGTTGGGGGAGAGTTTGGCGTCTCTAGAGTCGGTGGTCAAATATATTGACATTGATTGAACATTTGCCAGAATTTTTTGCTGCTCCATGAAACTTATGCGTGGTGTGCAAACTTTCGAATCGAGATATTATGAAAAATAACACCAACTGACAATGATAAACAGTAGTCTTCGTATCTTAAATGTACAATCGACCCAGCATATATTTTTGCGAAATAGGGTAACGATGTTCTATAATTTATAATCTGTGGGCACGTGTTATACTATATAAAAGCAAATAAGAATCGTTTATAAAATTTTATATTTCTGGTTTTCGGCGATATGGCTGTAATGGAGTTCATTTGTTACAGTAACGCCGGACATTTTTTTCAGAAAAGGTGCACCTGTGCTCTAATCTGTTATAATAATGTGAGCTATTTTTTGCATTTTTATTCGAGGATCTACTAATGTGCTTGTAGTGGTACTTGTACGCTAGGTTATGGGCCGAAAGGAATAATGGTGTTTAGATATTTGTAGTGGTAATAAATTTCGTTGAGAGCTTAGATTATAACGTATAAATTAAGACTGAAACTCAGAGCAACAGAAATTGAATATCTTCCTTAAGACTATGAAGGGTAAAAGATGTTGTTGATAGTGAGCAGGTTCCGTCCATATTGATTATTATTACTACTACTAGACTCCAGTTATATGATTTCATCAACTTGTTAGCGTCGCTAATTATCTCACATTTACTTAATAGTGTCTAACACGTGTTTCGCTGAGAGCAGTTATGGTGCTGGTAGCAGTGGTACTATTTTTATCGGGATTCACGTTTGCGTGTAATTGTACATATTACTAGTATATTTGCTTTTCCCTTTCGTTATATAAAATTTGCTTAAATTCTCTTGGTTGCGCAGGATTTTTTTAATAAAAAAAATAAATACCAATAATTTGAATATATATGGACGTTTCGCCCATAATTGTGAATTTATCGGTTTATATAAATAAATAAATAAATAAATAATAATAATAAATTCACAAATAGTTAGTTGCAAATATGAAAATTGAGAATGGAATTATGTATAAGAAATTTTTTGTGGAAGCTTACCTTAAACCATAAATATGGGCACATCGGCATTACTGTATAAAACTAGGGACTATATTGTAGGAATTTAAATTACATTTATATTCTAATTTATTGTAAAATTAAATTTCAAACTGTACTGTGTTCATTGTTTTTTACTTTCTTGGAACTATTTTCTTCCCATGATTTAATTAAGATATTATTCAATGGTAGTTTTTAGTTGGGCCATTCGGTAAAATAACATATGTATTGTTATTTTCCAATATGCTATTCATCTTCTTTTCGTAGTCATCTTTTCCATTACAGTTTTATTACTGATTTTATTAGTAGTAAATGTGAATTACTATGTAAAAAAGTCTTAGTATATTTAATATTCTGCTGTAACTATGATTATTCTTGAGTTAGTTTTTTTTGTGTGATGAATGCTTGAAATTAGTAATGACGAAGTTAGAACTTATTGAACTTTTTTGTTCTGATGGATAATTATTTATTGCTGATTCTATATTAGCTATAATATTATGTACTGGAATTGATGCATTGTTTTCGTATGGGACAGAAGATTTAGGACCTAAATTTAATGTTTCTGTGACTGGAGGAGGGAGTACAGTGTTAGATGCATTGGTAATCCATTCTTTGTGTTCTAATTGAGCATTTGTGATATTTTTCGGTGTATTGCGAATTGTGTTTCAATTTAATTTTGGTAAAATGCTATTCGTATGTAAAATTAATTTTTTGTATGAGCGGGAGATTTTTATTTCAAAATTTTTCCGTTAAGTTAGATTTCATGCGGAGTATTTTATTCTGATTATCTTTCAAAATTTTAATTGTGCCTGTGACTAAAAGATTTAAGATTTTGTGTTTAAATGTGACAACATTTGTTTGAAATTTATTATTTATATGAAAATTGTAAAATTGTAAATGTGAAAATCTAAAATTTAGAAAGGAAGGGTATAATTCCATTCTCTTACCATTGTTCTTACAATTAGTAAGAACAAAATTGAATTTAAATTCCTACAATATAATTCCTAATTTTATACAGTAATGCCGATGTGCTTATTTTGATAGCTTAAGGTAAGCTTCCATAAAAAAAATCTAATACATAATTCCGTTCTCAATTTTCATATTTCTAACTTACAATGTATCATTATACAATAGGTATTATATATTTTTAAAATATCTTTAAACTTTTTTTATAGTTTCAAGTTATTCTGATAAAGCATGATTATATGTACATAGTACATGGGCGAAACGTCAATGATTATTGAAGTTATTGTTATTTAACTTTTTTATTAAAAAAAATTCCGCACAACCAAAAATATTTAAACAAATTTTATTGTACATATTTATATAATATTTCTAATATAAAACAAAGGACAGTAAGACGGGTTAAAAATTGGGAATAATATATAAATATTAAAAAAAATCTATTTAGTACATTCACGTACACATAGCGCTTTTAAATCAAGTAATGGCATATAAAAACCGATATGATAATTATTTCTACTTGTATAACTATATACAGGGTGTATTTGAAATACAAGTACAGACTATGAAAAATGGAAAGATATTATTTTATTAAACTTATATCCAAAATATTTTGCGCAAATTCCTTTCCAGACGCGAGAAAAACAAATGACAAAGATATTTATAAAATATTCGTCGCGCCACTGTTTTAACAAATATATCTTGGCGATATTTAACAATCAGAGTCAGTCTCTTTCGAATGTTGAATGTATGTAGATGTTGCAGACATGGAACCAACAATTCTTTCATAAAAAGAAAAATACGACTACGATTACAAAAATTGCAACTAAGAAACTATCTTTATTTTACAACAATAGTTTTACTTTTACCATAGTTAAATGATTTTCAATCGTTGTTAAAAATAGTTCTATAGACATACATTTAAAATAAAAGTTCTTTTATTAATTAGTCTCTGTTAGTATTTTCATACGTAATCACATTCATAATATTCAACTCTTCATTCAAAGGTATTTAAAAAAACTGACACATCAACGTAATTTTGTAGTTTTTATAACAATTTTGGCATTCGCCTTGTAATTGAATAAAAATTTTTTGGATTTATATTCTACATAAGTAATTGTTTCTTACCATTCTTAATATTTTTTACTTTTATTTCAAATACAGCCTGTATAAGAGAAGTTAGTTGGTTAGGTGTAATTGTGGAAAGTACATTATTCTATCTAATTGAAGAAAGGAGAAAGACAAATACTGAAGTAGGAAAAGCTGTGAAGCACTGGTGTACATGTTAACTATTCACTTCTAGGGATTGAATAAATAACAATATACTTTATTTATTGTGTTAGGTTGTCTAACAAAAGAATATCACCTGAGAGTTTAGATTTTAAAATCTAATTGAAAAACAGTACCCATCGGAATATGCACTCTATACCGATCAATGTATGCAAGGTTGACTATCACCTACGAATATCAAACTTGTAATGATTACATATATGTATGTAACGGGTTGGCCATTTAATGTTGCGGTTTTAAAAATCGCGCTATTCCCTTATCTAAATAGAAATTAATATAATATATATTTTTGACACTAGAGGGCCTAGTGCGGTTTACAAAAAGTCTATGAAAAATTTTTCTTTGACATTTTTTCAAGATGGCGTCGTATCCAACGGAAGTGCGTGTGAAGTTAATTAAATATTATTATAGAAATGGAGAATCTTTTGCAGCTACGGCAAGACACTTGCGTACTCTATTCGGGAGAAATAACGCACCAACGGAAAACACTATAAAAAGGTAAGAAAAAAGAGATAAATTTAGAAAAGTAACAAAGTATTCGTTATCGCGTTTCCATGTCTACTAATCTGACAATATCTTAGGATTGTAGTGCAGTTTGAAGCAACAGCATCTGTGGCAGACGAAAGATCAACTATTAGAGAACGTCAAAACACCATCCCGTTACCGGAAACCATAGAACGAGTACGTGATCACTTTACAGCTCAACTTTCAACATCGACCTCAAGAGCATCTCAAGAACTTGAAATAGCCCGTACTACACTAAGGCGGATCCTAAAGCAAGATCTAAAGATGAAACCATACAAAATCCAGATCAATCAGCCGTTGAGACCGTTTGATATGGAGCGACGCTTCGATTTTGCGAATGAAATCATCGAACGCATTGAAAATAGCAGTATGTCATTGGAACGAGTGTGGTGGTCGGATGAGTCACATTTCGATGTATCCGGTTATGTGAATAAGCAAAATTGGAGACATTGGGGGACAGATAATCCGCATCTAGCGATTGTTCGTCCACTTAACCCTCGACGGTTGACTCTATGGTGTGCTATCTCGTCGGCAGGAATTATCGATCCCGTGATTGTCAATGGAACCGTTACTTCGCAAAAATATTGTGATATGCTTAATGAGTCTTTTATTCCCGTGGCTCATGGATTAAATATGGTGGAGAATGCATGGTTTATGCAAGGAGGGGCTCGTCCACATCGCACGGAAGAAGCTTTTAACATTCTTGAAGAACATTTCGGTAACAGAATCATTGGTCTTGACGCTCAACAGTTTACAGGCGGAGGGATAACATGGCCACCATATAGTCCAGACCTCAATCCTTGCAATTTCTACCTGTGGGGATCATTAAAAGATACGGTGTGTAGCATGTGTATATACACTAGTTTCCGAAAGACAAACTTTACTACTGCAAACTTTTATTTATCGATTTTTCTTTAATTTTGGTCGTGTCTGACCGCAGACGTCCTTCCATGCGACGGTTTTTTGGTTTTTTTTAATGTTTAGCGTTACGCTTTCTTTAAACTTGGTACTCAAGCTGCCCTTCGATGGAAATACTTTAAAAATACAAAAGTTCCATTCTGTTATAATTAGTGTTACCTCTGCAGCTGTGCAATTAACCGAACGCCTATCGAAGATTATCAACACCGGCTATTCTTAACTTAGTAGGTACTCTTATTACCCAGATAGTTTTTCCACTTGTTAGGTCAATGATAACAATAAACAATAAAATAAAAAAAATAAATGTCAGTTTTACTCCACTGAAGAAACCAGTACCAGTACGAAAACCAGATTATATATTGTGTAAAGGTTTTGGAATAAATTTGACTTTTGCTCGAATGCACTGTTATCATTGACCTAACAAGTGAAAAAACTATCTGGATAATAAGATAAGTTAAAAGGTCATAAAAATACATATATTAACTTAGTACTGTGAAGTACTTAAAATGTGATAGCTAGTGAATACCGCACCACTTATTATTGTTTTTTGAAGTTTGAAGTTCTACCATTGACTGATGAGTAAAGATGCCGGTTTTTGGTAATACACAGAGCCGTCGAGTCGAGTTTAGTTTAGGAAGCTGCCGCATATATTATTATGTCAGTATAATACATGGCTACTACTCAGTGGTAATTTATCATAATAATAATCTGATAAATTATCACTATTAAAAGCCGAAGCATACATATACATAAATAAAGAAGTTTTATAAATCTACAAAACTTGGTGGACCATCTCTCGTCAAGTCACAAATTGGACAAGATCGATTAAATATTGGCAGCATAAGATGTGTTTCCACAGTACTTTCCGCAAATCGAGTACTTATCCGAGAAAAAATATGCTTTTATTTAGAAAACAAGCGTTCTACATCCCATGATGTTATACTTGCATAATCGAAATAATCCTTGAAGGAACTTAACAATTGTGTAGACTCACTTTCAAAAATTTGTTTTAGTGTGGCAAAATCGTAGTCCTTCTCTAGAACACTTTCAAACTGTCGTGTTACGCACCCATTTATTTTTTTTTCCCGTTTTGTGGATTTCTGAAACACGGCCTTTGTACTCGCAATTAGAGCATCTATATCTGGATGATATTGTCGGGACATCCTGTATATCATCAGCTAGTCACTGATATTTCCAACGATAAAGTTACTTGATAGTTAAGTAGCGCTTTGCAGATTGTTGCTGGTACATCGCTTCTCACTTCCTTGCATTAATTTAATATAGATTGGAAGCTAATGCGCAGCTGTGAAATATTACGCTCCCATTCTATAACTTTCGCAAATTAATAGAAATAATTCCGGAAGCATTTACTGTAATCGCTCTTAGGTCTCGGTCAATCACGCTTTGCGTATTTGCAACTTAATTAATTAAAATATTTCAGCAAACTAATCCACGACTGCAATACTCCTTAAGTAAAAGGTAATTCTGTACTTCTTCAGCGTGCATATATATCTGTTTTAATATATTTGTTAATGGTTTTGTATGTTATTATTATAATATATTATAACATATAAGATAACACGGTAATTTCTAATAGATACTGCTATACCTGTATGAAATAATATGTGGTATTTTCTTCATAGCAAATAATGAGTTGCTTACATTACACTTAACAAACTTTAGCATGCGTGAACTACAATATACATCAAAAACTAATATCATTCAGGAACAGAAGAGACCCAACTCAAACTTGTTTAGTTTGAGGAGTAGATCCCTAGAGCTCATTATGCTCTGTAGTAATCCTCGAGCTAATAGTCAGGCAATAGGTCACACAATGGGTGCTAGTTAGAATTGATTGCAATTTACTCCAACTGACTTAGATATTTTCATAATACTATTATGTTTGAATGAAACCGTTTTATGAAAACATTACAAAATATTATTATATATATTATATATTAAGTAGGTAGTCTTTGTAAAAAGAATTACAATAGCATAGTTATCATGGAAATCATGAAGCAACCACACAACATTAAGGTCCGCTAAAAATTGGTAAAATGCAACCCATGCAATTATCTCTGTACACCAATCTTTGTCTCAGCGTGGACTAAGATGTGACTGGTACTATGCAAGCGGTATCAAGCTTTTTATTCTTTTAGAAGATGAGCTCATATAGTCAGAAGTATGTGGTGAGTGCTTGTGACGACTTCAAAAGTTAATATAGATAGTTCAATTGCTCATTCTGAGTTTTTGTTCAGGTTATAAAAATCATCCAATTTTACAGAATATATTTTATAGATTTACATTCTACGGTAGCTTGGGACAATTGGATGGGACATCTGTTGCCATTAATTTTTATTGCATCTGTATTTCTAGATCGTTGAGTGCTAAAATTCTCTTCTGCTAACTTGTAGTCACTTAATTCCTCAAACTATTGCACCTTGTCTAAGAATTTTATGTTTATTAGAGACCAAGTCTTTATTATTATATAATTTATTACTAAGTTATTGGGAATTTTCCATTAGATGTTACTTCAAGATAATCATTTGCATTAGCAGGAATGAATTTTTGATAACCAGTGTGCATAAAAGTTGTTGCAGTGGCTACTAAAAGCATTCCATCCATAGTTTGAAATAAATTCAGCTTTAGTTTTAAATATTTTAAGAATTCTATGCGATTCAAGTTTTGGCATGTTTTTCGGGCTCGTAAGAAAACGAAATGAACCAGAAGTAAACCTCCAGCACGCTATAACTTCGTCAAAAATTGTAAAGGTAAATCAGCTTTAACCCAATTATCATTCGTAATGTAGCTAAGACTTGAAAAATATGGGAATTTGCGTTCAATTTGTGCAGCGTTCAAGAGGGAATCCTTCGCCTTAAATTTTTCTTTTACCAGCGAACCGAGTGCCCGCGCATTTACAATTCTAATTTCTAGAAGGCTATTTTCCACCTCGACGGCTCTAGACTGAAGTAATTGTGCAAGAAACAATATTTTGCGGAAAGCGAAACCAGTTGTTGCTGGTGTTGCCATGCTCGCTTGTGTAATCGAAATATGAAACTCAAAAAAGAAATGAAATATGGCGTGAGAATCTAGATAATAAATAACTACCGCCGAGTTAAAAGACGTTCGCATGAAAAATGGATTTTTATAATATTTATGCTCTGCATTTTTCATTGTTTTAACTGCCGGATAATCTTAAACTCTTGTCAGACAACGGAGTAAATTGAGATTAACGGAATAACTCACTCTGAACGAAATCTGTTCTGTAGAACAAATATTGTTTTGATATAGAATGAAATAATGTGTATCCTAATGTAAGAACGGTAGAATTTTTAATAAAAATAATATTCATTCATATACTTTGATATTCTAAGTGATTTTTGTTTCCTCTGTTTCAATGTTTCATGTTATATATTATCTGTTAAGGTATTGAAGTAGTAATATGTTCATATTATTTTACATAGTAGCAAATAGAGGAGTTTAGACGGAAAACTTTTAAATTGTTTCTGCAGTTCGCCTTTCGCACACTAGCAGTGGTAATTAGACAAAATATACTACCGTTGTGATATTTAATCGTTTGCTGAGTTCGCGTAAAACTTATTTCAATAGCAAAAGCCAGGGGTTTTGTGTTTGGCGCAGATGCGATTTCGCTATTCAAAATACCGGAAAATCGCACGACCGGTAGACCGAGACGAACCCAAACGGAAAACTCAGCATTGTATCTCCGGGCGGGCCGTGTTTTTCCGGACGAGATAAAAACAGAAATAGGAAACCATACTGGACAGCTACTATCAATTACGGAGTACGACATTGTGCCGGCGAAATTAATTTTCGATTGTTCAGAAGAAACACCGTATTCTGCATTGGAGCGTATGGAATTCGGAACAGCATCGATACATTCCTGAAAATACGTGCTCGTTGTAAAAAGTACTCTTCATCAATTTGATATTTTGTAATTGTTTTGGAGTTGATCCGCTACATCAATCGAATGAATAGGGACCAGTAATACGTCAATGTGAAAGGCGTGAGTTATAAGATACGCTTTGAATAACTCAGCTATATACCAGCTAGCGGTATAAATGTGGAAGTACTGCTGCTAATCTTTCTCGTATTGAAAATTTTATTTGCATGACAGTAAAGTGAGTAATAAAAGCAATATACAGGGTTACTTTTAAATAGGTATTAAACTACGCGAATCGGAAAACTACATATAAACTAAAAAAGAAGAAATTTATTTGTAACAAAAAATTTCAAATTTTGGATTCCAAAATACAGCTAAAGTCGCTCAATTTCATTGTTTATCTCTCATTTATACATATATTGCTGATTTTTCAAAATCACCCATATGGAGGTAAAAAATCGGTAAGAAATTGTTTGATGATATAGCTAAATAGTGAATAGTGCATCGAAACTCAGCTGGCTGGTATTTGCACCAGGCTAAGATAAAGAGACATACAAATATAGATCGGCAGTTGAGTTACCTACAATGTTGTTAATTATATCAAATCAGCTTTGATTAGTCGTACAGCTGATCTTTTATTATGAAGTATGTTTATGAATACTAGATTTTGGTTATTTGTTATAAAAAAAATTTTTGATGAAATTTGTGGTGGTTCTGAGAAGAACCGATGTAGGAGAAACAAGCCAAAATATTTACAGATGTTCAAAGTGTTCACTATGAGCAGTAATACAGGCATCATTTATTATGAACGCATGTACACTTCGATATGTGGTCGCGTATGCGTTGTGCTGTAGCAAATATGGGATCTCACAGATCTTTAGCATTTTCTAAATCTAATGGATTTAGATCTGGATTTCGAGCTGGCCAAGGAGTGTGACTTTCACTGATAGAAAATTTCGTTTAAAAGTGGTCAATGCTATCTCATCTAAATATTCAAGTAATGTATCCCATAGAAGCTTGAAATACAAGTATGAATTTAATAGTTATGGTAGCACACGTGGTTCAAGTAACTGATTGCCTACCAATCCTGGCCAAACATTTACGGATATCCTATCTTGCGAGAAGCCGTGCTGTTTGGTAATTGAAAAAACTATCTTTGGTAGTAGATTTGTCAATGAAGAAGATTACTGAAGTGAGATCTGGCTGTTAAACTCCTCTGCGCTGAAACCAATCGTAAAAGAAAACTCTTGTGGGAAATTCTAGTTCCGTTAAGCATTGCACGCGTTGAATATAGTACGAATGCAGTAAATCCAGTTTCAAAATTTGATGCACGGTAGTTTAAGACACCTATATATGATGTCCAAGGTTTGTTGTGCTTATACCGGAAATCGCTTCCACCATACTTAAAATTTGCTTGCTTAGAGCACTGTCGATTTGGGGTTCTGTGCACAATTTTTTTCCTGCGAAACTATGTCGCTCTGGTTCTCCATAAATTAAAATCATGTCGGTATATTTGCCGTTCGTCTACCCTGTCATTGCAAACACATGCATCCACACCAAATTCCAAGTAGATACTGAACAAAATGTTAGCCACAGCGGTTAACGTATACCGATAGTTAGTGATTTTCATGCAGTCATGTACGTATGTCTGTATGTTATATGTATGCGTCAAGGCCGGATTCGAGTAAAGAAAAGTCATTTTCTCACTACTTCATGCACATAAACCCACAAAATCTTGCATTTAGCATCGGCTGGTAAGTATCCTTCATTTTTATTTTATTTTGCCCGACTAAAATCTAATCCTGTATTAGTAATGAATTTTTCCTGTCTCGTAGTTAATAAACTAATATTTAGAATATTTGGAAACAGGAAACCTATGCTTTTGATTTCTTAGAAATCTTATAATTCTAAATATTTGTTGGTTACTTTACACATAGGCTTTACAGACCGTAGCGGTACAGAATGCTCATTACACTCGCTCCCGTTTTCTTATTACATATTCTACTTCAATTTGTTTCAAAGTTGATATTTCATAGAATTATCGACAAAATATCTGTATCTTACAGCTTGACTGTTGCTTTTGTATTGAGATATATACCGTTCATTAATTTGCAAATGCTTGTTTGTGCCTTTGCTTATTTCGGTCTCGCTTTCGACATAGTTGCTGGTATTCCTCACAATGCGTCGAAATTCTATTAATTTTTTAGTGCTTTTCATATAATTTGCTCAAGCTATTGTGTGTACTACCTCCAGTTTCATACATGTATGCCCTTTTGTCTTTAATCGTTCTCGGGTATAATTGTAAAACTTTGTTTTCTCAACAATCAGTTAACTTCTATAATTTCTCTGTGTCTGCTTCTTAGTGCTTCGTCGTCAGTGTATGTACATGTATATTGTTGTTTGAACTATGATATATAAAACCAAATTTAAGGTATTTCACCTATTGAATACCTATACCTCGACTGGTGTTTCATGAAACCTATTTTCTATATTGTTTCAGTTATTACTATATTAATTAAATTCGTGAAAACTTGTAGAGTGTAATATTTATTGAGAAATGCCTTTCTGTTTGGACAAAACTGACGAATATGACGCGTTCGCGCTTTTGTGGAAATGATATACCAAAGACATATTTTGATCTGGTTACGCCCTCGCCAACTATTTTTGAAGTGACACATACGAGTACTTTCGTGTTGAAGCTCTTAAATCTGTAGAAGTAACAAACGCTACCCCACCCACTTAGTCTGGGCTGGATTTGGCGTAGAAAGCTGATAAAATTAGTTTAAATCGAAGAAATAAAATAAAATCCTCTTTCATCCAGTAATAGTGCAGTGCAGTACCTTCAATTTGATACAACGGTAGCATATTGCTAATGCTTTCCAGACTAATTATTTTCTTTCCGTGAATCGTCTGTATCCTGCCAAAGTGTTTTGATCATTTCAGGTTATTCAAATACTCTCTGCAATGGAAATACACGTGGTGTTCGTCGTGACTATATGAAACTGTTTCCTAACCGGGTGCTACCAGATTCAAGAGTATTTACTCGAACATTCAACACATTGCATGAAACTGGTGCTGTTCCAAATTCAAATATGCATTCTGATTGTGCAGTGGGCAAACTCTGAATGAAGTTAAAGAAATTCTTCAGTCGGTAGAACGCAGCCCATCTATCAGTACAAGATTTTCTGCTCGTCTTGGGTTTCTCATGTAAGAGTATAGAGAACATTGAGTACGCATGGCGTGTATCCATTCCATGTTCAACTAGCACCTTGAACCAACAGACTTTGTCAGGAAATTGGAATTTTGGGAACTGGTAAATGCTAACCCCCGCATGGTTCATCTCATACTTTTTACTGATGAAGCCACCTTCACTCGTCATGGAATCAATAGTCGAAATGATCACCGTTGGTCCAAAGATAATCCGTTTGCCAGTGTTGTAACAAATTTTCAGTTAATTTTTTTTATAAATCTATGGTGTGGAATGATTGATGCATTAGCTGACTGTATCTCAATTACCTTTGAGAACTAACCACATGGTCATTTCTGCTTAAAATGCTCAAATCTATAACATATTAACATATGTACCATTCCTTATGGAACACCCGTATATACTATGTAGTAGACAGAGTTGGCCAATAAATTTGCTCCGAATCTTATCCCTTTTCATCAGTAGAGAAGATAATTGGATAGGGGTGCAGCCTCCCGACCGGTACTGTTCCACACATGTTTGAGAAGGTCAGCTAACCATAGAACCACATGTGGTTGCTGCTACTCTATTAAGATGGTTTGGGACTGCGTTAACGCCCTAAACGAGGTGGGTTCCCAATGGAAACTAATTTTGGCCTGGGTTCCCAGCCACGAGGGTGTGAAGGGTAATGAGGCGGCAGACGACCTGGCCAGACAAGGTTCGTCGAGGCAATTCGTCGGGCCCGCCCCATCCTCGGCACCACCAAATCACAAATTAGAAAATCCATCAACGAATGGATTCACAGCAGGTCCAGGGATTGGTGGCGAAAATCACCTGGGCAAAGACAGGCAAAGGAGTTTTTAAAAGAATAGAAGCCTGAATTTACTAGAGACCTACTAGATAAAGACAGGAAAACCGTCAAAATGTTAGTAGGCCTGAGGCAGACTGAATAGGCATATGTACAACATAGGCCTAGCGGAAAATGCCTTGTGCAGATTCTGCAAGGAGGAGGAGGAAACCCCAGTCCATGTGCCATGCCAATGCGAAGGCCTGGCAAGGACAAAGTTTCTTATTTTGGGCACAGCAGAGTATCCCACAGCACTAAGCTACACACAGGAGCCGCTCTCAAGGACGTTAAGCCTCATAAAGAGGGCAAAGTTAGAGGGCGCCTTCTAGGATTACTGAGGATCACAATAGGGCGGGAAGGTCGCGGTGAAAGAGGCCCGTAGGGCCACCCCTAATCTAATCTAATCTAATCTACTGTATTAAGATTCATACTTTACTAGCCGCCTATGTTTGTAAGCTTTGGTGAATATCAACCAGGCCTATATGCCACCAAACATAAGTAACAAAATAGCGCACAGCACTTTTTATAATTGCGACGAAACAAGATACGAAGGTATTCCACATGAGCCACTGTTGACTATAATTGCACCACATGCTGGCACACATACTCTGTATGAAAATTTTGCGCCAATGTTACCGTACACCTCGCGTAGATAAGTTTTCGTTCCTCCCAGTAGGTCGTACTTGCGCCAATAGTTATGAAGTACGCAACGAAATTGCCATATTAGCAGATGCACGATTTTGGACTATGTTCTTGTTGGAGCAATTCGGCCGAGACCACTGTTCATGAAGCTCTCCTTGTATCTATATTCCAAATAATGTAATCATGTAGAAGCTTTGCTTTGCAAAGAGTACTAACATTTACCAATTCCGACTATGCGCTTCTTTCGCATCTTTAGCAGCACCAACTACTTTTGGAGACCTTTGTATATGTACTTAAGTAGGAAATGTCAAACTCATGAAATTCAAGTTACATGTTGGTATAGTTATTGTACACACACGGTTGTTTTCTCATATTTTGGTTAAATTTGGCTACTTAACTCATATGCACATGCTAGGGGTGCAAAATACTTACTTAGGTTTGATGGTCATTGGTAATCATTAGTCACAATATTATTTTTAATTACAGATTATTAATTTGCATTAAAGCCATTAGCAGCTGTTATGTCTCCGGTTTAACTTAATTAGCTTAATTTGGTACTACTTTACGAATCAATACAGTGGTAAAATGTTAATGGTTGTAGAGATTACGCAAATGATACCATGTGTATTAACAGCCGAAGTAAAATACTGCATTTACATTTACACTCAATCGAAGTTAGTGAAATTTATCTTGACTAGAGAAAGTCATACAGTTAGCATTTCGACTAAATTTACAATACCCGCGATGGGTACTTTATGGAATTCAATACGATTCGACAGATGGGCTATACACCAGACAAAATGAATGTGTCAACGTGGTGTAGTAAAACTACAAACGCAACGCATACGCTAATAGAAATTTGTCCCACTATTATTTACAATCCAGCATACAAGAGTACAAGCTTTACGGCTGATGAGTATATAGCTGCGTTCAACTTATGTGTTGCCATTTATCAGTAAACATGAAAAACCGTTATTCCTGGTCGACGATATCCGAATTATTTGGCAGTTTACACTGAACTGAACAAATTGAAACGTTGTATACGGCGCTGGTGTGTCAATGGGTATCGGTAGGCAGCGGTCTCCAACTCCATTTACATATACCCGGAAACGAATGATAAATACACGACCCGATGTGAAAACTGCGCTCAACCGCAAATATCCACAATCAACGCTACTGCGTTGACCAACAGTATGCGGTGTGACTCGGGTCTTAAGCCAATTAATGTTAATTATGTTTTGGTGCAGCGTTATATTTTACAGTAACTTGATACCAATAAATCCGTTCGCTTTATGGATAGAACCAGTGTAATTTCAAGCTTTAGTGACACTCGAATTGCAACATTTTGCCCTCGAAATTGCCACTTACGTATCTTTTAGTGGAAAATGTATAGCAGTTCCGATTTAGATTTTAGCAATTGTACATTTATGTCTGTCGGTAAAACTATCCGTGAAATATGCACCAAGTTTAACTAAATGGCCAATCAAAACTGACGAATTATATGCCCCTCAGAAAATTATGTAAATTTGATGTAAAACGTTAACGTGACGCAGTAATTGAATAATTGGTGGCAATTAATGCTGCATAGGAGGAAGATTAATGAAAATGCACGCCACAAATCAGATCTGAAGAAGGGCAGTTAGGGCTCAGACGAATTTCAGTTGTCTTGATTAGGTTTTTCCTCCTACATGCAATATTCACCATTATCGCGACGGTTGAAAGTGTTTTAAACCCCGAAAGCATTCCCTTACATTTATTTTTTTTGCATCGACCACTCACGTCGTCATAAATAAACGTTAGTAAGCGACCCTTGTCGATCCCGTTCGGTTCTTTTTCCTCTCTTTTTCTTTTCCCGGTTTTTTTCTCCTCGACCTCACATAAACTGATTATCGAAACTCATACGAAAGGTAGCTCTATCGGACTACGGCAAAAACAAGTAGGACAAAATCAAAACGTCCAAACGGGAATTTCAATATCGAACGTTGAAGTTTTTTTATTGTCTTCCCTTTTCAAATTTTATTCCGATGAACTTGCAGATGTAGCAATCGAACATGGCTCAGCGCTCGGGTTGAAGCTTAGATGGAAGTTTACCTGGGAAAAAATAAAGAACGTAAAGATAGGAATATCGACCTCTCACTCTTCAAGAAATGAATTCTCTGTTTAGTACTGGGGTAAAAATCAATGAATTTTAATATAGGACTTCGTAATTTTTTGTGTGCGGTTATTCCACTGTAAAATATTAATTTCGTGAAATGTAAACATTAAATAGAACACTGTTGTCTGTTGGCAAAATTAAGGAAAATTAAATTCACTTTGCTATTTCATGACTTGATTTCGACCTGCCTTCAAATTGTACTGAAAACAATCACTTGTTCGTAATTTCTAAAACGGAGAAGATTCATTAGTACTTACATCGAGTAGTAACTCGTCTCCAATCAATCATCGAGCTTTACCGTAAATATATACCCATTTACATAACATTTCAGAATTAATTTTAGATATTCCAGATATTTTTCCAATTCTTAGGTCAATTCGAATACTATTTGTTTAAAAATCATTTTATTCATGAAAACTGAAAAATATATCTGGAAAATAGATATGTAACTGTTTAAAGGTGAGAGAAATGCATACAGAGAATGAAATATGTCAATTGAGGTCCTAGAGAAGGTAACATCCCTCTAACTGATATTATTTGAAAATCATAACAGATAAAATAGTTGGTGTTCTCCAACACTTTTTTGAATGATAGACTCCAATGTGACTATTGGATCCTCGCAAGTCGGATCAATATTGTATGATCATTTACATTTGACAAAGTTTATAACTTGCTTTGTACTCCATCATCAGGCAGATTAGCAAAACGCAGAACGACTTGGAATTTGCCGACAAATTGTAGATATGTTGAATGCTGCAGGCTATCGACTTAGTTCTAAAATTGTAACTGGCCATGGAACGTACATACCGTTTTTTATTATTTCCACTCGCCAAGAAAGCCGAGTCTTGATACATGAAGATGAAAAAACCGCTACGAGAAGAAGTGATTGGCATCGCCTTTGTTTTTTTTGATAGTATCGCTAATGACAGCTGGTTGATTGCGTTTAAACTATGGAACGAAAGAATGGTAAAGTGCAGTATTGTAAATGGCAATTACTTTGGACATATTTAAAATAAAAATCTAAAAACTTCAACTTTCAATCAATCTTTCTATTCTCAATAATTGTAGCTTATACCTCGTATAACAATTAATATTGAGTAAATTGCCAAAAAAGGTATATCCTTTAGATGAAATATCTAGATAATCTAGATTTTAATATGATCGATTCTGATAACCTAAACTTACTTAATGGATTTAAACCACTTAAAGCGTCTACACTAAGATGTCTAATTACTTCTATGAAAAAGAAATCTAGTACTGACGGTATTGATCCGGGTATAATTGAGGATGCTTTTCCTGTTATCGAGTGTGTTATGAGTCCCTCACAACAGGTGTTTTTCCGAGAATTTGGAAGACAGACTGTTGTTCCTATACCTAAGGTAGATGATGCAGAGAAGTGTGAGGACTTTCGACCTATTAACATGATGCCCTCTATGGAAAAGATTATTGAACAGGTTGTCACAGAACAATTGGAGGAATTCATTGAAAAAAAATAAAATTTTAGCTGACTGTCAGTCTGGATTTAGGAGAGGTCACTCTTGTGAAGCATCTTTAAATTTAGTACTTGCATATTGGAAAGAGGAAATAAAGAATAATAACATACTCGTATCTGTTTTTGTTGATCTCGAAAGAGCATTCAAAACTATTAATAGAAATCGTTTGATAAGGAAACTTCATAACTACGGAATTCGAGGTGTTGCTCTCAAATGGTTAGAAGATTATCTAACAGGAAGATCACAAGTAACTAAATGCGAACACAGAACATCAGAACTCAGAGAGGTTCCCTAGGGGTCCCACAGAGTACAATTTTGGGTCCGCTATTGTTTATTTTGTACATTAACGACTTGAGCACTGTTTCACAGAATTGTAATATCAACCTCTTTCCGGATGATACAGTTGTGTGTATTTATGACAGTGATATCGAGAGGGCTATTCGGAAAATGAACTATGAATTAAGAAATATTTCTGAATGGTCGAAAATAAATAAGCTTAAGTTCAATACGTCAAAGACTAACGCTATATTAATAGGGAATAGGGTTCCTAGTATAATAAATTGTAATATTTTTGTTGATGACGTCCCTATAAATTTTGTAAATGAAATTAAGTATTTAGGGGTAGTAATAGACAATAGTTTATCGTTCAAGAGTCATGTAGATTACATAGTGAAGAAAATAGCTAAGAAGATTAGTTTTTTAGGTAGTGTTAGTACTAAACTACTAATTAAACACATGGCAGAATGCATGAATGTATAAGACTATCATTGCTTCAGTTTTACCTTTAATTGGTGAAGATGATATGTATAAATTACAAAAATTACAAAATAGGGCTATGAGAATAATTTTGGGATGTAGTAGATATACAAGGGTTACACTCATGTTGGATATGTTACAGTGGCTTAGTATTAAACAAAGAATTTATATGAACAGTTTAGTTTTAATTTATAATATAGAAAATAATAATCTGCGTGAATATGTATATGAATAGATTTATTTTATATAATAGAGATATTCATATACCGGGTGCCCACCTAGTACGCGGAAGTCCAATATATTGGTTCATAAGAGAGAGAGAGAGAGAGGTGCATTTTACTGACCAATAATATACAGAATGTTCTATTTGAATTAACGGAGATTTTTCATGTTCTTCGACCTCAAATTTGACAAGATTTTTTGTATACTCTGTATATTGTAGCTCAGTTTCTGACATGGCATTCTGAAGAGCCATTGTTGCTTAGCATTTCGTCAAAAAATATTCTTTCTGTTGATTGGTATAACCAGAGAATTTCCGATATTATGATTGCCGGAAATCGAATAAAAAATCATAACAAGCTAAATATCTCGAAATCCGTTAAGTTTTTCATATGAGTACTATACATAAAGTACCATTTGTTTTTCATGGAGATTCAAAATAAGCCATAAAAAATATAGGTTTGCATTTAAAAAAACAAAGTTGCTATCTGTCCAGAAGAAATGGAACACCATGTATAATCGACATTATCTTTAGTTTGTAGATCTTGAGTTGGCTAAACACATCAAAAATAAAAAGAATCAGTTATGCCTCTTATGAACCAATATATTGGACTTCCGCGTACTAGGTAGGCACCCTGTATATAATACTAGAATTGTAAATAATTTTAGGTTACCGTTAAACGAAAGGTCTTCCTCACGGAATAGCTTGTTTTATAAGGGTTGAAATTGTACTACGAATTACCAGATAGAACTAAACAGGCGGGTAATAACATTAGTAAATTTAAGAAGTTTTGTAGTGTTTATGTTCAGAGCTTATGTAATATTTACCATAGTATGTATGTATTCTTTGTAAACAAACCATCTTAAAGATGAATAAAGTATTTATTATCATTATTAAATATAAGGAAGTAATTTAATTTTGTATTCAACAACTTTAGCAGTTACCATAGCTCTGCTCAAGCCGAATAGCTGTTAACAATGTCAGAATGTATACGTATGCACTTTTGGTATTCGTCAACTCGAAATGTATACCGAAAACGTTTACGAACTTCACACAATAAAGTAGTATAAATGTGTGCTACATAACCACAGACATGGGTTCTTTTCTCGCGGAAAAATACCTAATAAAATGCCGTACTCTGTTGCTGCTTGTTTTCTAATCAATAAAACTTTACACAGCAAACACGGTTAGGTACCGAGTTAAAACATTGCATGCCTAAATTGTGTTTTAGCAGAAATAATCCGGATCGAAAGGATCTCCTATAAAGAGAATTTTATACTTGCGTTATAGTGAATTTCCCTTCGACGGCTGTTTCGGATTTTAGTTGCTTTGATTCTATGTAACTGTTTATCTGCTTGTCCTAAAACAACATAAGATTGTAAAGTTCCAGGGACCTCACTGTTCATAAGCTTAGCAAAGCCGGTAAAATGATTGATTTTCCAAAATATTTCTATTCGGTGTTTACGTCATCTTAACTCACAACATAGTGGCACAGATTATACATAGGTCTCTTAAATATAAAAAAATATGCAAGTATCCATGTGGTAAGCCGCTAATCGTTAAATATAAATTATGTATAAAAAATCTACGAACGAAACATTTTGAGTGGAACGTTAAAGCTGTACATATTTGCAGAGATCTTTTGTGTTTTCCCTGGAAACTCATTATTCCGCCCGGCCTGGTTTCAATTTGTCAACAGTCACTTGTTTGCCGCGTATTCTCCTTGGAGCACTAATAAAGCAATGATGAATAAGTAAGTAAGCTGCTTTAGTCCATTACCCTTTTGCACTGGAAAAATGAAGGGAAGAGGAAAGCCGGGCAAAATGGTAATTAAGGTGTTAACGTACACAAGAAGATCAACGAAAAAGCTGTGCGAAAATACTACAAGACGGACACCTTTCTATAAAAAGCGTGCACTAACGAGGGACATGTACTAAAGCTGTTGGAATTATTATAATAGCAGTAGTAAGTAACAACTATAGGTGAAAAATATTTTATGATGTAATGGGATGAAATACTAGTTTCACAAGAATTTATTTCTAGCTAAACCTAAGACAAAAAAAGTTCGTTCACACATTATACACACGATGCCTAGACATGACTGCATAGACAAGTTGCACGTAATCCTAAAGCTAAGTAAATAAATGATTAGTTACTGAAATTGAAAATTGTGCAAGTAGGTTGAAGTTGTTTTGTATTGAGCTGTAGAGATGCAGTAAAACTAAGAAGGTTTACTAGTTCGCAAACAAAATTAACAGAGGAAGTAGGTTTATACCGAGAATTGGGACAAAGTTACTAACTGACTGATTAATACCTAAAAAAGCAATTTAACTTGGTTCGCTTGGTATGATCGTATGAATTATGGGGAAATTCAAATTTTTATACGAAGATTGGCTGTGCGGAAATATCTTTCCTTGTCGACGCCATACGCAAAATCAATGTATGTCCGAACGAGTCTCCCTCTCTCAAAGAGTGTTTGAGACTATAATGATCAGATTGGAGGGCCATAAGTATTCTCATTTTTTGACAACTACGATAACATATCTTCTTGTTACTATTTGATGAAAAATTTATAAATTCTGTCGCTTCACTTGGACCAATCGAGCGTTGTTTCAAAGGATGGCATTTTGGCCCCAATTGTTTGCTAAATTTGCGCTTGGAAATGTAAAACAAATGCTGCTCTCAAAAACGTGCATATCAGCAGCGCGCATTCGAGCCGAAATCCATCACGTAAAAATAAGTATGAGACCATACAATAAAGATTAGTAAAAGCATACCTATTTACACGAAGATCTGCAAAGAAAGCACTGATCAGGAAGAAAACTAGAATAGCATGTCTTAAGTTTTCTAGGGAGCATATGAACTGGACAATGAATGATTGGAAACGTGTGCTTTTTAGTTCGCAGCAAATTTAATCTCTACAAATCTGATGGCAGCGTCGTATAAAACGTCCTTGTTAATCAGAGATACAATCCAAAATATACAGCACCTAAAATTAAACATTGTGGTGGATTTGTAATGATTTGGGCCTGTTTTTCTGCATATGGGATAGACTCACTACACTTCATATCCGGAATTATGGACCGTTTCTATTATCGTAATCTATTACAAAATATATGTAATGCTACCATTTGCAGATTGAGAAATGCCATTACGGTTCATATTCCAACATGGTAATGATCCGAATCACGCTTCGAAGCTAGTGAAGGAATGGTCGCGGCAGCAATGCAACCGACTATTGCTGCCGCGCTTAGCCGTCCCGACTACATTTTCTCCCAGCATACGTGTAATGAAATGACCTGTACAGACTTCCGACTTGAATCCCATAGCACACCTATGGGAAAAAGTTCAGAGACGTATTTGAGGACTAACATATCGCAATAGGGCTAAATTCGCCAACGTTATTCAACAAAAATGCAAAAATATTGCATAATCCATTATTGAGAAATTAATCTCTTCAATGCCTACAAGATGTGCTGAACTACTATGGAAGTACATGGTTATGCAATTAAATATTAATTGAAATTCTCTTTTGTAATCAGTTTTTCCTTGGTTTTCATATATTTTTGCGTAAATACTCTCTGTATTGCTTTACTTTCGACACATGCATTATTTTATAATTAACATATTTCTGTTTGTTGTACCAATAATGTTACTTATTTATGTCACATGTGTGTTATTTCGAGACTTTATATGATAAAGAACTAAAAATTACTTGTATAACACCAAAACTTTTACATGTTGACTTTATTTTTGATTGCAAATGTGCACACTTCATTTGTTGCTTTACTTTTTTCTGATACTGTATTTGATCATTGTAACGGAACTTGCTATATGTATCCAACTACGTAAAGTTGACTCGACGCTTCAGAATAAGAATGAACATAAAACTACATACGTGAACTCGGCATCAGAGGGGTAGCGGAGATATGGTTGTTAACCCTAAAGGGCTTGTTTCAGACATTCTAGGTCGTAGAGAGTTATTTCCTCAGCAGTAATTTTTGCCGTCCTCTTCAGTTTTAATCAATTGATCCATCTACGTTCTTGAAAAGTTATCTGTTTCTAAATTTTTGTACACCGAAATTGTATTCCTCCTCTATACTGGCATTAGCGCAAAACTCATTAGTGCAGTTGGCCATAGATGCCTCTAGGATTTTTGGAAGAAGAAGGCGCATCGATTTCTGATTCTAGGTAGACGTCAACTACAGGTAATCATTAAACAGATTAGCATATTAGTGGGTTGTTTCATGAACGTTTGTCGAGCAAATGATAATATAAAATGGACGTTTAATAGGCAATCCTTCAGGATGGCAAGATGCTCATAGAAACAAAGCTCAGATTAAGGAAATTATACGATTTATACGTGCAATTAAATCTTTTAGAGGGTCTCAGTGACCACGAGACAAAATAGATTAAACGCATAGAGATTGACGTTTTAATTTGACGACTAGGGCATTACATTAAAACATCACTACTTGCGTAATTTATCTTAATCTTTTCCCTTTTAAACAAATTAGTATCTTGAAAATGATGTGCTACTTTCTATTTTGTGCTATCAACTAAAAACTATTGCAGAACTTCATACGTTTTGAAGGAATGTATTTGATCATTGCTTTACAAATACATTTAAACTTAATCTTATTAAACTAAATCCCATTCCTGCTTAGATATTTTGTTCTCTATGTACAACTTTAATCATGATTGAAGTAACTACGATGAATAATATAAAAGATTTACGCATTGAATCTATCTACGTACGACGTTAGTCTTTTTTATCTGTTCCAGTTACTTATTTCTTTGAAATAAAGGCGCTTTGAGAGAGAACTAAAGAAAATTCTCTTTTCGCTTGGATTAGCAAAGTTCCGCAGACGGTTCTTACAATAGTGGAACGTAAATCTTTTAGCTTAATAAAATTTATCTGGATTGAAGGAAGTAAGATAAAGATTTTGAAATCACGTATAGCTCTTCGACATTGTCGCTTATACCGCTCGTTTCCTCGCTCACTTTATTCCGTTCCGACGTTTCAAAGATCTATCTAAGGATTCCAATTGCGGGTAACCCGACTAGAGAGAAAAAAAGCATAGCAACATAAATAAACCGGTTGACCTTAAATCTTACAGAGGCAGTTTATTGTGTACACTTTCCGCTTTTCTCCTGTCGTTCCGAATAAACAGGTCTTCGGAGAGGTGGAATGAGCGAAAATACAAGACGGATTACCTTAATCAATTCGCCCGGTTACGCTACCCGTAAGTGAAGAAAGCTTTTCCGCGAGCTAAGTTTTATATTTCACCAAATGAAAAAAAGCTTTTGACACCTCGCCTATATTTTAGAGAATTTTAAATCCGCAAAAGGGTATTTTATTATTTATGTGCACATTTGCTAGGCGCGTACATCGGAGAAAATTGCATGGAAAGATTTGTTTCCTCCAATGTAAAATTTTTTAAGTTCGTGAGTAAGTGTAGAGAAATACGTTAGTGTTTGACAGACACAATACGCTATCATTCCCTCTAGCGAATAAAAACACTCGAATTTCTGTATGTGTAGATAAGTGAAGAATATGAAGCACTCACATAACATTATTTATTTATTACATGCCACTAAATTATCTTTCTTTATCCTCTTTTCTATTCCATCCATTTATGTAAATGTCAGAGAGTTTTCTGCTACATTTTGTTCAAAGTAAAATATGACTTCGTGTTAAGTCTATTGTGCTAGTATCAGTTTTACCACACTAGACTCAAGTGGAGGTGGAAGATTAATATTAATTAATAGAAGAGTAAATTTTCCATATATTTCAATCAAAAAACTCATTCGTGACTTTAAATTTGAATGCTGTGGGCTGTTCTTGAGTAGCAGTATACTTGCTTCTAAATTGAAACGTAGCAGCAGTAGCTAGCGTAAAGCTTTCTCCTTCTGTAAACTCAAATCTAGTACAAATTTTAAGAATTTAGCAGTATTAGCCATAACGCCATCGTCTTCATTCTCCTTGACAACTTTGGTGATCCTTTTCCCGAATGTTAGTAGTACAGTGTACATTGCCTTCCGATATCGGCTATTGATTGATTTTTAGTTTTACTGGTTAATGATTTTGATACATTGCTACCTGTTTTACCGGCACCGAAAATGGCGGCAAGGCACCGGAGTGAAACGCAAATAAATC
The DNA here is from genome assembly GCA_004785975.1 of Popillia japonica. Taxonomy (NCBI): domain Eukaryota; kingdom Metazoa; phylum Arthropoda; class Insecta; order Coleoptera; family Scarabaeidae; genus Popillia; species Popillia japonica. The sequence goes on from SMLS01068165.1 coordinate 48,729, forward strand.
CGAGTTAACGCAAACCAACTTTCAAACCTCCGACAGTTAATGGGGATGGTTTCGGCAATCATGCAGGGTGCCAGCCAGCTCGTCGGCGAGGGAGTGGGCGACAAGGTCCAAAGGACCTACTCAATCCGGTGTTAAAATATTCGGCGCCACCTGCTCGAAGTTATCTTACCCTGTCATGGCCCCCGGTCAAGCAGGAAACCACGGATGTAAGAAAAAGGAACTGCTGAGGGTTATAACCGCAAGCGAGTTCAAGCGCGAGGGTGGGGGGTATACGTAAGAAAAGAGGAGTTAAAAAAACAATAACTAGGAGATATATTTCTTCAGACCGATTATAATAAATAGATGTTAACTTGCATCGGTGTATTTCATGAAATTAATGCTAAAAGAAAGCATCCAAAACGCGGTCCTGCTACAGGACAAATATTCCGGACGCTATGGCCATACCAATCCGATTACAACCAGATCATCACATTAGCATATAAAATATTACGACTAAAAGGATAAATTTCTGCCGTTACTGACAGTTACTGACAGAATATGAACACAGTAATATGTGAGGTGAAGCCTCGTCTAATTAAGATAAGTAAAGGGGGTTAATACACCCTGTATATTAAAAAAAAATACTAATATTTGGTTACGATACAAATTAACTAATCGACATAGTCGATTGCAAAGTACGAGGTGAAGCCTCGTCTAATTAAGACAAGTAAAGGGGTTAGTACACCCTGTATATTAAAAAAAATACTAATATTTGGTTACGATACAAATTAACTAATCGACCTAATCGATTGTAAAGTACGAGGTGAAGCCTCGTCTAATTAAGAAAAGTTTTTGTATAGCCGACGAAAGAGGATAATATCGTTGATTTATGGGCTCACTATTTGTGACGATGACATGTTCCACTAAATTAGTACAACCAATGGCATTGGGATCTCTTCCCACAAACAAACGCTGAATCAACTGTTCCACACGTTCACGTTGACTCTCCAACAAACTAACATCTAGAGCAGCAATCTGCGCGACCGGAACACCAGAGGAAAAGGACCATTCACCCTTGTGCAGATCAGGAACAATCCCCCAAACGAAGATACGGCCAGTGAATTAATTAGGTAACTTCCAACACATCCACGATTATGTGAGAATATCCGTAATTCCCAAAATGGAAAGTCTTACATATGAGCACTTGACGCCTTTACGACTTCACCACTCAAGACAAAGTGACCACGCCACACGAATTAAATGTCAAAAATGATTGACCTCTATTGGGAGAAAGCAGTAATACGGACAATAGCGGTGTGACAGAAAACTTTGACCTACTAACCTACTTACGATTGTATATACCAAACAAACATAACCTCCAGATAAACGTCTACACCAAAATAATAAATTGTTGAAGTTACATGAAATATAGAGCTGATAAAAGTATACAAACTACCTGAGTGAATGAAATAATTAAAATTAGAATAATTCTAGATACCCAATTGTCAACCACAGAAAACTATGACAAGCCTCTAGAAGATAGTTCCAACAGAAGAATAAGCAATTCTAAATACGGGAGCTAAACTAAAATCGAAAACGAAGGAGCTTCTACCAAGGCGGTAAATGAAAATAGAACACAAAATCTATTTGGTAATGATTAAACGAGGGAAAGAAAAAGAGATCGTAACAACATATACCTTTCAGTTAGTTGCTGTACTTAATTACTTACAATTAGTTTACTGTACTACAACTTTTTTTTAACTATGGTTATGACTTGTTGCTACTACATTAGTTAGTTACTTTAATTTCTGTTTATGTACATACACTCCATGTGATATTTAGAATCTCTTTTCTATTACGTCATAGAGCAAAGATCATCAGCGCCCTAAGGGGAAGGCCTGACGATAGTCTCCTAAGTGTAGCGTGTAAACGATTTGACCGTCTCCTTTACAATAGGTTAAACACAATCATAACGAAAGTTTTACCTATCATTCAGCTATCATTCAGGCTGGCCTCAGACCTAATCGAAGCTGTGAAGGCCAGGTCTGTTTAACAGTTGCATACGATACCATTTGGAGAAAGGATTTATCATATAAGTTCTTCAAAGTCACTGAATGTAAAACGATGACATCTCTCTTGAACAGTATGTTGTTAAATAGACTCTTGCAGATCTCAATATGTGGCTCACTTAGAAAATCAAAACTACTAAGTAATGGTCTTCCTCAAGGATCAATGCTTGTGCCTTTGGTGTTCAATCTCTATTGAGCTGAGTCCTAAGCGTGCTTAAACCAGAAACTTCATGATTCCATTTAAACAATCGATTCGCTTCAACATCTCTACAAGTATCTTTGAATTGTGCTATGCTTTCTTATAATTCCCACCCAAAATATCTGGGCGTAACACTAGATCGCGTCCTCCCTTATAAAAGTCATCTGACAACTCTGGCTACAAAACTGAAATCCAGAAACAACATTCTTTACAAATTAGCGGGAAAAACTTTGTTTGGCTAAACAGTGTGCACGTGGGAAAAGTAGGCGTGGTACTAAACCAGACGATGTGAATAGCTTCTGGTGCTATTAAAACCACTCCACCCTACTGCTTAGCAATTTTTAGTAGCATCGATTCACCTGAAATACGAAGATGCGATATACTTTCTAGCAACGCAGCTCTTCCAATAGAACCTGATCGAATTTGGAAGACTCAAATCCAGAAGACTGCAGAAATATAGTCAACGCCAGGTGGCACACTCTACTTGAAAATTCGAAGCACGTAGTGGGCTTTCTTCTCCCAAAGAAAACCTGGACAGCATTAAACGGAATACGGACAGGCCATGACGGATGCGGTTCTTTGCTGGACAGATGGAACATGAAACGCGATGCCGAATGCGATTGTGTCACTCAAGAACAAACCATTGTTCCTACATTGTTCATTATATCTCTTCAAATAGATAACATTTATTTCCTGTGACTTTTGTCATATTGTCTCTTTCTGCCTGCCGTAGTTTTCTTAGCATTTTAATGTAAGTACTGCCACAATCTCATCTCAGAGTATTAGTCATTAGGTAATTTTATTTCAGATCCATTCATTAAATATAATTAAATTTATTATTATTAAATTTCGAAAATCTTTAAGAAAGAGGTATATGAAGAAAATGAAAAAAATTACCTGAAAAAAGCGGCTATAACGGAACACAAATGAGACCTAATGGATCAACTTGTTTAAATATTATAGTTCTGATATTGGTTGTAATGGATTTAACCGCAGATGGTGTCTACTTTGATCACGCTGTGGAATTGACATAATGATCAGAAAGTGATGCTACAATTTTTACAGAGTGTCAAGGATTAAATGACTCATGAACTATACAAGCTGGTAGCCAATTTTCTTAAAGTGGAAGCACCAGTAATGGATGTCTAGAATGAGGTATGTGCATCTTTTAGCAATTGAATTAAACGAGTCAACTACGACCTTTCCAACAGGTTTGATTCAGTATACCACAACGTCTTGTTAACAAATTAGACAATTATTGTATTAAAGGTCCGCTACTAGATTTACTTAATAATAACAATCACTGAATGAGCACTAAAATCAATAATCAGTAGAAGTAAAACCTTTATTTCTGTTCGATTCTTTTTAAATTATATAAATATTTTCTCTTCTTTTATCCCCCCGTGCACAACCACAATGAGAACCTTTCTTCCGTATCTCGCTAGATTACTTGAAGCCCTTATCCATCATACAATGTGTTATTATATTTCCTTGATAAAATAAGGAATTGTCTTTTCCCATTAAACAATTACCGATTTAGGACTTATAATAAATAATTTTTTGTAGTTTGCTTCTTTACAATTATCTATTAGAGGCTATATACTTAGGCTACATACTAGGGGCGAGTATATAACCATAAGCCCGTCAATTGTGATCATTATCAAGCCAGCAATTTAGTGAAGATTATCTGGAGCGTTTGTTTTCTATAATGACGAGGATCGTCCTCCAATATTCCATATGTTAAGTTACATATCCTCAGGCCGTCCCTTCTATTATTTCTCGTATTAAATTACGGTTACAAACTTCCGTATTAATAAACAGTGAATATAACAGTCGAGAAGGGAATGGAAAACAAACCTTGTGTGTTTTTATCCCATGTATATATTATTCACGTCTTCTTTTTTACCATCCATGTATATACTAATGTACAAACAAAACTGAGTATGTGGTAGTTGGGACAATTTGAAGAAAATTTTGTATACAAAAGCTGGAAAACATTCCATTCTATTCATTATTAAACAAATGGGTGCTCCACATGTAAAGCAAATACCATCAAGTTTTCTACATTCGCCAAATCAAGAGGGCATCGTTGCTAAAATTCTAAATATATTGTCCACAAATGAATGAAAGGAATATAGGAGAGCCTTTTGTTTGCACATTCGACATTTAGACAGATATATGTATGAGGATCATTTTTGTTTAAATACAGCAAATGATTGTTCTACTACACAAATTCATGATACATGTTTGTATGGTTCTTTTTTTGAAAGGAAAAGCACGATTCGAATGTTGAAACCAAAAACAGAATACTGCTTAAGATATTACGTAGAGTATACAGCACCAAAAGCAGCTTCGCAGTGTTTACGGTTTTGTTCTTTTATAATAAACTGTTGTAAACAATGTTTAAATGTTTTATCGGACTAAATAATACAGAAAATCATTCATACAATCTTCTGGTAAATATAACTGACTATTTGCTGCCGGGACATATTAAACGCCGCAACAATTTTTCCGGAAGGGAGATGTTATAACAGAGCCATAGAAACATATCTACACACACAATTTACACGACAGCAAGTAAACTGTTAATCTTGACAAGTGATCTTGTTTAGGCAGCCGCTGCACCTACACCAACTTCAATAGCGACAAGTTAGAGGATTTGATTTGTTGTAGTTTATATACTATGATCTATTTATTATTAGCTCGAAGTGATCGCACATTTATTGCGAATACAAATCTAAAGTGATCCGTCAAAGATCACGAGTAGGTCAGTGATGCTGCCACAGCTGGCGCGTATGCAGTTTAGCTGTAGTTGTTTAGTGTAGTTTGAATTGGCATTTATGGATGTGGATGTCACGGAATTGGTAATACGTGAAAGAAACTCGATATAAGAGATCGTATGGCATCACTTCCGACTGAATTTACTATTAAAAGGTTGGAAAATTATGTTTTCTGCAAAATATATATAGGTGACCATACACCTTGGTTCATGCTTTAGACGGTTTTTCGTAATGGAAAGTGCTTGATTCTTTCAAAATGTATACCTGTTTCAATTTTGTTTAATACTTTTTACAGTTCTAATAAATATTATCATTATTCACAATATAATTTGGAGAATATCGTATTAGTCTCTATACAGGGTGTCCATGAATATGCGCGCAATATCTCGGAT
>SMLS01068167.1:0-11050 GCA_004785975.1 Popillia japonica
CCCAGGGATGGGGCACATTGGTCATGTTATCAGGGCACAGTGGTCACATACATGGTCGCATTCCTTCCATGTAATTAAATCAATACAGTGTAGTCAGTAATAAGTAGTAAAGGATTAACATATTTTTAGCACAAAAAAATAAGTAAAAATAGAAGATAAAACACATTTTGTAATTAAAAATTAGCATACATTGTATGCGTCCAAATTAATCATAAATCTGAAAGAACTGCTTGTTCTTGCAGTTCCCCCAGTTTTCACAGGCTGGGGCAATACAAGCTCAAGATCATCGCGAGAAACACTCGCAACATCTTCTACAGCCGGGAATAAAAATTTTTCATTTTTGTTTCTTAAAAAATTAATGATACATTCATCTTGAAGAATTTCCTTTATCTGTCCGACATAATATGTTATTGTCTTTTTTGTGGCAAATTTAACCAACACAAATGCATCGACTTTTAGGTCTTCACAGGGATTTGCCTCTTCGCTTTCACTGTCGTTACTGTCATCACTGTTTGTTTTTGAAAGTTCAGATATTGTTTCAGAATCACTTGACGAACTTGGGTCAGTTTTTTTATCTGTGATTGAAATATTTTTTTTAACCGTTATCTTTGCTTTCTTTGTTATTTTTAAATTTTCATTTTCGGCTATTTCATCCCTTATTGGTGTGTCTGTCAATATCTGAGATTTCCGTTTTTTTCTCCCCTTTAGTCCGCTGTCATTTTTCTGAGCTTTAGGATAAGGTTGTATAACATATGGAGGTATAAACTGAGAAGGAGGTGTTGTCTCTCTCTCATTCATGTAGTGGCTGTTAGCAGGTGTTTCCGAACAACTTGTACTAGGTGTATCCAAGCTGGTGCTTTTCGATCCCAAAGCCCTTTCGGTTGCTTCACTTGGAGTCATATCCGTTACAGAAGCAGCTAAAAATTCACTGTCGTCAAAAATGTGTCTGTTAAATGGATATAGTCCAGTTTTCCGAAAGGCTGATATAATGTTGTTCGAGGAAAAAGCCAGTGGATAAGCCTGTCCAAGTATTTCGGGAATATCGTATATCGTAATTCGTTTACCGGGGTGATGTAGCAACCAAGCTCTACAACCGTCGTTGTAGTATTTTTTTAATGGACCGTATACACAACGGTCCAGGGGCTGTAGTCGGTGAGTTGTATAGGGCGGAAAAGTTAGTAAAATGACATTATTTTTCTTAGCATAATCTACAGCCACTAAAGATATATGTGAATCATGGTTATCCATTATTATTAAAACAGGCTTTTCCTTTGTTGGCGAAGCATGTAACACAAAATGTTGCAAGTATTTTAGAAAAACATCTTTGGAAATCCAACCAGACGGAGTTGCGGCACCTACAGTTCCATGGGGAGCACCTTTGATCATGAAATCCTTAAAGTGAACCCTAGGAAAAATTAATACTGGCGGTATACTGTTTCCTAAGGCATTTATTGTTCCACACACAGTAATCAGAGTGCCTCTTTCTGCCGAAGTCAACTGACCAACTTGTTTCTGGCCTTTGGTTGCTAAAACTTTAATAGAATCTTGCACAGTGGTTAAACCGGTTTCATCTGTATTGTATATGCTTTCTGGGCGAAAATGAAAACGTTGAAGCAGTTGCTCATATTTATCAAAAAAACTGCTAACAACAGGTTTGTTAAAGCCTATGGCACGTGATATTGACGTTGACTCGGCAGTTCGTATAGATATGTTTTTGTTCCTCGTTAGAAATGCAGTCAGCCAGTCTTCTCCAGCCATTCTGTTTTTCGACCAGGAATCTGGGACTGGTATATTATTAGCTGTAGCTAAGTCATAGGCCAAAGCCCGTGCTGCTTTTGGGGGCATACCATGATGGAGTTTTGCACAAGTTTGGAGGTAATCACACAAAATCACTTCTTGTTGGTCTGAAAAGATCTTTCTATTATCATACCGTGGACTTAATCGAGGAACATCTTCCACAGAAGCAGAATCCCAGTCAATTTGGAGATCCTTGCATTTTTTAACATAACGACTTAGTGTTGTTCTAGCAATCGAATATCGCGCAGCAGATGCTTTTATGGATAAACCTCCATTAAGAACGGATTTAACAGCTTCAAACATTACATGCTCTTCTGTTAGTCCAATATTCGTTTTTCTCTTTCTATGGCGAACCATGCTTAATTCTGAAATATAACGAGGTATTTTTTAGATTCGAATGGAATTGCTATTGGCTTGATATTCTATCGGGGCACAGTGGTCACTCATTGCAAGCAAATAAAGCAGTGACCGCTGTACCCCTAATGATTCTGACCAATGTACCCCAGATATAACCCTCAAACAAATTATCAAGAAAACATGTAACCAGAAAGCAAACTAGCCGAAATTACCTGTGAACTTATTGATGGAAATGCGAGTCTAACTGATCCACACAGCGGTGTTCCAATTTGCACTAAAATAATCTGTTTATGCGAAAAATATCCACTTAGCAAATTTTTACTTTACACGCACCTTAACACAAGCAGTCAAATAAACCACAACGCCGCAAACTTTTAGGAATTATATTACCGACATAACATCGCAGGTAAGTATACCCATTCATTCATAGATGGAGGTACTTCTACAAGGATTTACAGAAAAGTTATTGTTAAGTGACCACTGTACCCCTATGACCACTGTGCCCCGGTCTCCCCTACCGACGTTGCTCAATGCTGCCAGTTGCTAGTTTTTGTTCGGTATTTAGGAGACAACAACACAATTAAGGAAGAACTGTTAATATTAATTAATATATATATATATATTGTAATTATATGACAATGTCAATACCATGTTACATAGGTGAACGACAATAAATCTATTCTATTCTATTCTATTCTAATATCCCAAGAGTTGGAAACAACATCGAAAGGAAAAGATGTCATGAAAATCATTTGTGATTACTTTGAGAGGCATGGCATTGAGTGGAAAAGGCTGGCTGGATTTTGTACCGACGGGGCCCCTGCTATGCTAGGATCACGTTCAGGCTTAGCAACATTGGTGAAAGAGAAGAACCCCTCCACGAATGAATTGCATAATTCATCACCAAGCATTGGCATCAAAAACACTGCCCGAAGACTTGTCGAATACAATGAAATTGGCCATAAAGATGGTGAACGTTGTTAAAAGTAGTGCGTTAAACAGTCGTATTTTCAGAAAGTTATGTGCAGCATTAGACTCTGAGTACAAGACACTACTGTTTCATACCGAGGTTCGTTGGCTGTCAAAAGGTAGTATGTTGGCACGCTTATATGAGTTGAGAGAAGAGCTAAAAGTATTTTTTATTGAGATGAAAATGCAGCATTTCTTGGAACAATCGAGTGAACCAACTTTTGTGATGCAACTCGCATATCTAGTAGATATTTTTGGGCATTTGAACCAGCTGAACTTACAACTTCAAGGTTCTGGAAACGAAAAGTTGGAAGGTGTTGGCAATATATTTGTATTCGAGGACAAACTTCGTGCGTTTTTGTGTAAAATTGATCTCTGGATAGCCAAAGTTGAAGAGAAAAACTTTCAATCTTTTGCGACTTTGAAATCTCTTGCTCAAAATGACAGTAATTTCAAGGACTCGTTTGAATCTGGTGTAAGCCTACAAGAGTTGTGGTGTAGAAAAGCGATATCTTACCCAAACATTCGGGAAGCAGCTTTGCGGTATCTCATGGTGTTTTCGACAACATTTCTGTGTGAGCAGGGATTCTCGACTTTATTGTTGATTAAAAACAAACAAAGAAATTGGCTAGGTACAAGCAGTGATTTGAGGTTAGCTCTAAGCAAGATCCTAACTCCTAGAATTCCTCAGCTTGTCAAAGGAATTCGTGCACAAAAGTCACACTCAGACTGTACACTAATTAATAGTCATAATAAATAATGTGTTCTAAAAAACTGTTTTACTTTTAATACTTTTGAATTTAGTTACGGGGACGGCGCTGGGGAAGGGTTACAACTGGGAGTGGTCGGTACATGATTCAATTTCAGGCTGAGTGGTCCGCAGATTTCTACGGGTTGGGAATCACTGGTTTAGATGAATTCTGTGTTTTGTTCTTGACGTTTTATATACACTTTGTGTTGCATATAAATAAAACATATTATTATTATTATTATTATTATTATTATTAACTTCATTAATATAGCCTTCGTAAATTAAATGATCTACTTGATGAACATTCCTGCGGAGAGCTCCGCACTTGCCTCCTTTCATTGCACCACATGCCCCTTCTGACTGCCATGCTTATTACTTTTATATTAAGTTTCAGAAATTTTGAACGATGGTGATAACGTATAAAAGAACAAGTGAGAGGGCAAAAGCTTACATGCAAGATCAGCTTCTTGAAGCCGCGAACGAAGTTAAAATCGGCCGGCGAACAGTTTCCCAAGCCCGCAAAATATACAACATACCTCTAAATACGTTAATAGATCATATCAAAGGACGACGTGGAAAATTAAGCTCAACTTTTGGCAGGCCAACTTCTCTGTCAATCCAAGATGAAACCGAACTAGCTGAATATTTGAGCAAGCTTGAAAAATATGGATTCGGTCTGTCCAGGAAAGAGGTTATGGATTTGGTGGGAGAATACGTGAAATCAAACAAAATAAAAACACCATTTAAGGATGGTATACCCAACAAAGATTGGCTGATAGCATTTATGAGGAGGCAAAACTTGTCAATAAAGAAGCCAGAAGATGTTGAGATAGCTAGAAGGAGAAGTATTGATCCCTTCCTCATCAATCAGTATTTCACATTATTCAAAGAAACTATTGATAAATTTGGGATTGCTGATAAACCTCAGTTAATCTGGAACTTGGACAAGACGAGCTTTTGCGCGGATCCTTCTAAAATAAGAGTAGTTGGCCAGAAAGGCGCAAAATCAACAAGAATAACTGCTGGTCCTGGTAGAGAAAATACCACCGTTCTGTTTGCCTGTAGTGCTAGTGGACCGAAAGCTCCCCCATTGATCATTTTCAAAGGAAAGCAGTTATGGACACATATGATACCCGATTTTGCATATCCTGGGACAACCTACGCTGCATCGCCAAACAGATGGATGCAGTCGGATATCTTTGAAAGGTATATAGAAGGAGCATTCGTTCAAGCAATTGGACAAGAGAGACCAGTCCTTCTCGTCTATGATGGTCATGCTACCCACATCAGTCTCGCGGTAATAGAAAAGGCTGAAAATGCAGACATCACCATCATAAAACTTCCGCCACATAGCAGCTATATTCTGCAGCCTTTAGATCTGACCGTTATGAAAGCCATAAAAAATAAATGAGACCCTGCTCTAGTATCATGGCAAAGAATGAACATAGGTGTAAAGCTGCCTAAAACCGAATTTTCCAAAATGATTGGCCAAATATGGATGGACATTCCACCAGTGGTTATTACAAATGGTTTTAAGAAAGCTGAAATTTTTCCTCTCGACAAGTCAGTGATTTCTGAAGACATGTATGATCCGGATGCCTTGCAACGCTGGAAGAATTCAACTATTGAAGAACCAGCAGAAACAAAACCCCCAGCAGTGATTTCCTCAACATCTCATGATGAGTCAGTTTTTGCCTTTGAGAAGCCTCTGTCTGAAGAGCCGTCGATTTCTTTTGAAGACCTGTTATTATCTCGCATCAAACGGGGATCTACAGAGACAACAGAAGAAGAGGAGAATTTGCGCGGGAGCAGAAATAATAACATCCGAAGAAGTTAAACAAAAATTAACGGAACAAGACGAAAACAAAAAGCGACAAAAAGGGGAAAAAATGCAAAGAAAAGAGATACAGATGGGCAAGAAAATGAGTCACTGCCGGGGGATCTAGAAGCAGAAATTCAATTTGCAGATTCGTCGAGTGACGAGGATCTACAAACAATGATTTAAAATTCTGAAAAAGACGAAATAGATACAAGGATCCTTGAGAGACGTGTGGAAGAGAGGAAAATTGGAGACTGGGTTCTAGTGCAGTTCTGTATGAAGAAGACCAAAAGGTACTATGTTGGAGAAATAACTGCACTAAACGGGCTGGAACCTGTTGTCCGTTTTTTACGCAAAAAGAAGACTCTGCCATCTGCCACCGTGTTCATCGCACCATCTGCAGATGTTAGCGAAGTGCTAGATAGCTCAATAATCGCCATTTTGCCTTCTTCAACTCCTGGTCGCCGCGGGGAATACATATTCCAGGTGTTTTTTGACAATTATAATTTAGAATAAGTTTTCTTGTTTTCTATGTTTTACTGTCGTCAGAATGTATTTACAGTTCTCAATAAATGTTTTGTTTTCTTCTGGACTGATTTCAATTGTATAAAGTTTTTGTGACATTTAAAATATGTACTTTACGCTGATGCCCCTCTCTGCTGGCTGTGCTTTTACTAGTGCCTATAGTATTCAATTACGCACTTACCTCGTGGTATGGGGCAAGTGCGTATCAGGAACACACGGGCATATATACTTTTTTTTCCAGTAAAATACTGTATAAAGAATTCTAAATCTTTCACCGAAAGGTAGGGGAACGTTCACAGTTTTCACTGGTATATTGTTACTTCAGTCTAAAACACACAATCCCCACAACCGGTAAGCAAATGTAACTTTATGCTTTTCTGGTCCGCATTTGCCCCTCCTTGCCCTATTAAGTATTTGTAAGTTCTTCACATTACTTTATCTTGATACTAAGTTCTCAAACCCTCGATATTAATGTCGAAAATTCGGTGGTTAGGTCCATATATTTGAATTTGTATAAACTTCCAGCACGATTTCAAACTGTCTTTGAGCCTTGTTCTAAAAACAAACGGAATTTGAAAGTCTAAGAGTCTTCGTATCAGTAGGTAACAAAATATTATCTAAAACATAACATTTTCGAGTATATACATACTTATTTTGGCTTTAAATAATGGTTTTTTATCTTAACCTGCTTACATTAATTTTAACCGGAGTTGGGACATGAACATTGAACGTTTCTGATAGTATCATGGTATTTCTTTGATGGTTTAGAATAGTCGTAGTAATTATATAAGAAAAACCTTGCAATTTTTCCACTGCAATCATATAACTATAAATATATAAATTAAAATAAATATATATGTGTTTTGTTTGTTACCTTTAATAATAATAATAGTAGTAATAACAATAATAAAAATAATAGCACTACGTGTTAAAAACACACAATAACACTGTTTATTTAAAGTTTAGATACTACTAAAAAAGTCGTTACCTGCATATTAATAGTTTAGCTAATAAATGTTTGCTCAAACGTTTCTCGGTATCGTGTTATAGATTTTGATACATGATGAAAATGAAAAATTATCATTTGAATTTGATTATAGAAATATCTATCATAAATGTAGGTATATACGAAGAAATTGTTGTTGATTTTTTAACAATCAGTTAAGTATTTATTCCTATAAGTAGTTATATTATTTCGTAAGAAATTGTTAAATCTATACATGTATTATTATTATGTATACTAAATATAAATTATTTCGTAGGATGCAGTTGTTAGTTTAAGTATTTGTTGTCAACATTTATAGTTATAAATATTGAAGTTATTATATATACATATGTATGTATTCTTCAAAAGTAAGTTCAGATAAATAAGCTAACAACGTCATATTTATATATATTGTAATAAACATAGCATTTTTAATTTTATAAAATATTCAAATTCCGCGTTTCTTATAGTAACACTAAATAGCTAAAACAACGCTCTGTTTGGAGTATTGGCCCAATTAGTGCGCTTGGCGTCCGAAGATAATGGATTGCAATATGCAGCTTAGAATTATTTGACAAAATAGTTAATTCTCCCATAATTTTGTTACGGTAAAATGTGTATACGTACTTAGAGATTTATCCGAACCGTTAATAATTATCTAATGTAATAATTGTAAATAATGAGAAATACTATGATAAATAAACAATTTATTTTAATTTTATATTGGAATTATTTGATAGGCTGTTCTGTTGACCACCACAACATTCTTCAAATGTGGGAAACACTGTTCGGGCTATGCCCTTGCTAGATACAGTGTTATCCACAAAATCCATCCATCCATTAAAATCGCTTGGAAATTGTTCAAATTTGATTTCTCTCTTATTGTTTTTTAATTTTGTCCGAATATTCAAATTTAGCGCTTCTAATAATGACAATTTGCAGTATAGTAGATAGCTGAAACACAAACATATCAGTCGAATTATCCCGTAAGATGCAGTGGTATCTTCTCTTATTCAAATCATTTTATTACTAAGTCTATGTATGGTTATAATCTATGTCAATAACTTGCGATTTCAACCTAATCACAAATTAAAACAATCTATGCATACTTTTCGCAGGAAAACTCGGGACACCAGCACTTGAAAATTTTAATGTTTTATTGGTGTAAATGAAGTTTTGAAGGGAATATATTTATTTATTAAATCCTTGAATCAATTCATACTGTTGAAGTTAAATACGTTCAAAAACATTTACACTAAAAACTTTGAAGTTCAAAATTGCAGTTGTCCCCATTTTTCTTGTGAGAAGTGTACGTAGGTATTAGAATAAGGTTAGCATTCAAGATGGCCGCGACCTAAAATAGAGCAAAACAAAATTATGTGTTTAATGGAATTCATTTATAAATATGTCCTGCAGGATGTATATAGGCGCATCATAACATTTAATACAATAATTTGTACGGCTAAAATATATTATGGCTGTTATAATAGATGTAGGGCCAAATTCATAGTTGGTCTCGTAACATATATTATTTTTATCAGTTCTGCCTATGTCAGCTTCTCCTCCAGCTTGCTTGTCGATTTCACGTCTATACAGAGAAACATTAGGCGTATTAATGTTGAGAAATTAATTATAGAAAATTCGTTTGTATTTTGTAACAATGAAAACAGTTTACTATGATTTATTAGTGCTATTTAAAAATTTTAAAGTGTGCAAATATTTTATTTACCCACTGTATAGGCATGCTTTTCGTGGAATAGATGCTAAAAAATTAGATGCCTGTTAGGCACTTATTTATCTATTGACTTGGTTACTATTACGATTAATTGTAAAGATATACAAAATTATTATTGTCTGAAACTGAATATGCTGGCTATAATTTGGTATAATTGTATAACACCGCAGTTTAAATTGAGCTAAGATCGTACCTTTAGACTGTTTTGCTCGAAATTTTTTCGATAAGCCATATTGTACGATAATTTCTGCGAATGCAGGTACATTGTTCTTTTTAAATTACTTCCAATTGCTACGGTTAGCTTTTTTTTTAATGGAACTACTTATATTTTTCTGCGTTACCTAAAATATATAGGCAATGGTAATTGTTAAATAATAATTGACATACCAATTAAAGACGTACAATATTCTTATTCTTTTTTCTTGTTTTGGGATTTCCTCCGTGTATTTTACTTCCAACAGTCAATAAATATTCTATTTATACAAACTTGGCAGCAGTCTAACATTTCATTGTACCTATCTAAAATATAATGAAAATTAATTCTGTCATGAAATGTCAAATGGGCATGTGTATCCATACAAATATCCTACATACGTGTATGATTTTACTTCCACAGTCATATTATTCATGTAGATAATGTGTTCGATACTTTTTCTTTGCATTCCTATCCGATTTCCAACGAATTATCACCATTGAGGTTATGGGTGTATAAATCTGCGATAATCACTTTTTCCCCCATCGATACTGCTTTATATTTGCCATTATTTATTTCTTTCTTGGTTTTCATCTAAATATACATCATATTTATTGTTTTATATAGTGTAAATTTTAATAAATTATGCACACCTATCTGTTTGGCAGGTGTATTTATTTGTTACGACGGAAAAAATTTGTCGTGTAATTTTAAACGTCAAATATGACATTTGTATTAATGAATTGCGACAGCAGCGCCCCCAAACGAATACCGATACGGAATAGGACAGTAGTTGAAAAGTAGATTCCTGTTTGTCATTTAACGTGTTGACGTTGACTTTACATTAAAATTAAATTAATATTTTTTCCTTTCTCTTCTTATGGATAATATAAAGTGATAATACGTATACACATATTTCTACCTACCTATAATACTTAATTTTTATATCTATTGAGCATGCGCATTTCAAATGATAGCGCTCGTAGTTGTCCGAGCGAGGCTTATGAAATGGCGGCGTCGGTGCCGTTATATCAATCAGATTTTCCCGGTGAAATAAAATTACGGAATTCTAATTCTGTAGATTTTTCACTATTGCTGTAATACCTACGAAGAAGAAATAACATAAATAAATTAAAATATACCTGTGTGTGTAGATTGTACTTGTGTCCAATTAGCTTTATTTTGACGTAAGCGATTAGGTTTGAAATACATATATTTTGAGAAAATGTGTAAATATTTACTTCGAATGTTGTTGTTATCTGTATCGTTATAAATAAATGTGTATATATGTAGTACAATAAATGTTAATGAGAAGAACTGTACAACCGTAATAAATACATTATTGAATTCAAATGTCAAAATGTGTTTGCGTGCTTGTTGTGTGTAGAGAAAATTTCTATTTTAAATATTAATAGGTACATACCTTTAATTATTATCTTCACTTTGTATAATTTCCAAATTCATCTCCTTTTTTTATAATAATATAATTTTGTTGAGAAAAAATTGGATTTTATTCCGATAAATATAAATACCGATATACGTATCGTACGCCACCGTCAATTTTGACGTTTGCCGGCAATAGTAATATTACCGCATTTATGAACGTTTTAGGCCGCGTTCCAAGTGGATAGGCTTCTCGGCTTAAGATGGCAGCGCCACTAACGGAGACAGATTGAATGTAGCTATGGGCCATTGCGATTTGTTTACGTTGTGTTGTTTGTGTGTGTTTTACGTCTTTTCCCTTGTTTTATATTTCATTCTAGTGTTTTTTGGTATTGTTTGTGTGTGTTTACGTTGTTTTATATTTAATTCTTGTGTTTTTTATTGAAAACTTTAATAGATACTTTATTTTACTTACAAGTTTCTGTTTCTGTGTTTTACAAGTGAGTAAACCTATAAACATTCATAAATTAAATTTA
>SMLS01068169.1:0-31863 GCA_004785975.1 Popillia japonica
TCTCTCTCTCTCTCTCTCAATTGGCACGACCTTCTGATAAACGATCCACTCAATTTCCAGTACCGAGGACGTCGCCGGCAATGCGACAACACAACACGAACGGGGTAGTAGCAAGGGCAATAAGTGACGAGGCATTGTAACCGTATGCCCACCGGTAACATTCCGCCTAATGAATTATATTAACAGCTGGAAGGGCATCATTCTCATCCTGCCACTACCTGCTCAGACTTCCAAAACGCGCCCACGATTGACGCGCTCGTTCATTGGCGCTTGTTGTAAACATTCCGCGTGTGTCATCAGGTGATACTGAAATCTAGAGAGAGTTGAGAGTTGATAGGGGGAATTCGCTTTACATATTCGTTTGTCGCATCCGTGTACGGTCCTTAATGGGGTCCGTGGATCCCTTGAAACCGGATTCACTTATATTCCTTTCCGGTCGTCCTTGTACACGACTCGTGTATGTATGTATGTAAGTTTCAAGTGATCCCAATTGATATTACAAAGGACGACTTCTTGGCAATGCTAAATAATTGCCCACTATAAAATACGATTTTTTTTAAAGGAAAACTTTCGTTGTTATTTAAATCAAACCAAGAGCATTACGCAATGGACGTTGTATGGCACGTGTCCCGCATTGTGTTAATTCATTTCGGTCGGTCTTCCCCTTTTTATGTTTTTGTTTTCCAGCCTACCCCAAAAACAGTCACCGACACTGTGAAAGTAATAAGTTTATCGCTTCTCTACATTATAGATAAATGGACCCCTCGCAGGTTAACGGGGATCTTTATGAATTTTAATCTTCGCTTAATGACCAAGTTTTCGTTTTTCATGATAGGTGCGGATGGATAAAAAAAATTATGTTCAATTGTGTTTTTAATGGATCGCCGTAGTTGAATTTTAAACTAGAATGCTATAGAAATGCAACAAATGAAAATATAATACGATTTCAATCAGCGAGTTTGAAGTAAATGTCATCAAATATTTACGTCGTGTCAGTTGTGTCAAAACAATAAATAAAATAGTAAGTCGTGACTTGTAAAATGTCGAACGATGAATATTCTGGGAAAGATAAACTTTCAAAAGAACCGAATGAGGAAATTGGGAAAAGTTCTTCCGAATTATCACCAGAAAAGCTTCTCGAAACATCTGTCGCGTCACCTGTGGAGGAACCTCAGGTGTCAGTTGAAGACATTCAAGACACAACAACGCTTGATGATAATCTATTTAGTACACTTTATGAACAACTTCACGATGAACTTCCCATACAGGCGCCCAAAATTACCGCCGAAAGACAAAATCACATAAAACCACTTAAAGAAATCCCGGAACTGCCTCTGCAAGATCTTCAGGAAAAACATTCCGAAATTCCTCGCGAAATAAATACAGACGACGCAAAAGATTTATACGAAAAACTTTGCGTCAAAGTCGGCGGGAAAGAGATTGAAGAAATAATTCGTGAAAAAGAGAATAAAGAACAAACGTCCGAGAAACAACCTACGGAAGCAGTGCAGGACAAACCTAAGAAAGGAGTTTCGGACATACCGCGCGAAGAATCTCAAGATACAACTCATGACGACACACACAAACTGACAACTTACGACAAATTTCAAGAAAAAATTGAGAAACAGTCGGATGGAGAATCTTTGGAAGACAAAGAAGACGCAACACAAGTTCAAGAATTAGTCGAAATATTACATGAGGGCTACCAAGAAGGGCTGCAAGAACAATTTGAGGAAACTGAAGAAAAGCTCAAGAAATACAGCGAACCGCTTCCGAAGGAAGCGCTGGCCACTGATTTTCCAAGCAAGGATCCTTTGTTAAAAATGTATGGTCTTCTTGAAGACAAATCTGACGAGAAATCGCGTTCCATGCCTGCTGTAGAACCACATACATTACCTTCTACAGAAATCAAGAAGGCATCAGATTCCGAAGCAAAAGATGTTAAATTTCAAGAAGACATACACGATGATGTTGAGGTGGACATAATAGATCACAAGTTACTACAGAGAGCACACCAGGAAGAAGATCTGAAAAAAAGTAATAATAGAAACAGCGTGGAGATGGAATTTAATAACAAATTGAGATGGTACAGTGAAGTAAACATACGGAAATTCACTATGAATCTACCCATGTGGAGAAATCTCCTTTACCTATCTATGGATCCTACTTGGTATATGGTGGTTAATTTGATGTGCGTAAGCGCCGGTTACTATTACATTTACAACGCAGCGGCTGGAGGTTGTCTGAAGAGATTAGTGGTATGGAAAGGTAAGCTTGTCTCGAATGAAGGCATAACAAACAAAAAAAAAAGAAAAAAAAACTTAACAAACAAAAAAATTTCAGATACTTTGCTGGTCGTCGATTTATTTTACACTTTCGATATTATCCTGGCGCTCATATCGAAATACGGTAATAATATGAGTTTCCAACACTCCAATATCTTCAGTAGACCATTATGGATGATAGCGTTGGAAATTTTCTCCTTGACACCCATTGAACAGATGTCATCGTATCGAAATTACCAAGAACGTGCGATATATTGCCTCTTAAAATTGAACAGGTGCTTTAGAATTGTTAAAGTGGGCTACTTCTTTAGACGCTATCATAAATGCGTTAACGGTTCGATCTATATGCGAATGTTGGAAATGTGCATGCACATAATAACTATTGGCCTAACAAGTTTCATGGTGTTTTGCAATATGTCCTGCTTCCAGAAAGATTGCGGAGATCGCTGCAATTTCAGCATGCTATGGATGATCTCTACTAAAGTTACCATTTCCGGCATGAGTATTTACCCCGAAAAAGAATGGTCCTGGCAAATAATCACGATAATAACGATGCTCCTCTCGTTCTTCTTCGTAATGCTCCTGACGATGTGTTCCTTAATCATCGAAGACATAGAAAACATCTGCGACAGACACAGGTTCAGAGAGTACATCGCTAATGAAATGAGAAGGTTGAAAGATTTCAATCTTCCCGCTTACATAATCCAAGAGCTGCGCAGTACTGCCAAGTTAACTTGGGAAAAATGCGGCGGATTCAACGAGAACCAGAGCTTCCTGCGGTTCACTCCGTTAGTGATGAATACGGAGATCCTATTGAGCATCAGTTGGAGCGTCTTCTCACATTCAAGCTTATTCAGGGACGTACCTATGAAATACTTGAGGTATCTGACCCCGATGGTCCAACATCGTTTTTATATGCCGGGAGAATTCATCTTCAGAAAAAACGAAATCAAAAGTAAAATGGTGTACGTAGTATCCGGGACGATACAGTTATTGTCGGAGGATGACGGTGAATCACCGATATTATCGTTTTGCAACGGGACCTGCATCGGCGAATCTACATTGATCTTCCGTTACAAATCGAAGAATCACGTTTGCTGCAAAACCTTCTGCGAATTGCATATTATCGAGCAGAAACATTTCATCAAGGCGGCCATCTATTATCCGGAATTGTATCACTATTGTAAGCAGGTAATGAATTAATATTAGCCGGTGTCGCTCTTAGTAGATACATACCTATTCTATTTTAATTTGATTTCTTTCCTTTCTGTGTTTTTTCTTTTCTTTTCTTTTTACAGGTGATACTAAAGCGTTACGGGCACAGTATGAAACAGAAACAGTTATCTAACTACGCCAAAACTATCTCGTTACTTTCGACGAGAACCAAAGACACATACACCATACTGTGGTTGAAGAATACCCTGCACAAATTGATGAGTACCGATAAGGAAACCACGGCAAGGCACGAAATGCAAAACATCTACTTGCAACACGCCATAGATACAGGCATCTACCACAAGTTATTATTCTGCGCCGATTATCTCGATCTATTAGCGATTCAAGAAAGACACGAAGTCGAAAAAGACACCGTCTTCGTCAAGACGTCTTTCCCGTGCATCCTGCAGCCGACCTCTCTTATAGTTTACGTCAACAACATGTTCATTATAATTTCAACAATCGTCGTCTCCTTCATGTTACCGTATATGTGTTTCGTATACGAGGAGATACCAGACCATTCGTACACAATCATCACTATAGCCACTTTCCAGAACCTCCTCGACATTTACGTGCAACTATCGACCGGTATCAGTACGAGACACGGGATGATCTCGAAGGTGACGTCGATCGCAGCCTTGAAATTAAGAGATATGGGATTTTGGTGCGATATCATCTCTTGTATTCCATTAGAGGTCTTCTCTGCTGTGTTCGTGACGAATATGGATTACCAGAATAACGCCAGGTTGCATTTGAATCGTTTAATGAAGTTGCACAGGATGTATACGTTCTTCCAGATATGGGAGCAGAAATTGAACGTTAACACCGTCTTGGTACGTTACATCAAATTCGGATGGATACACCTGTATAGTATTTATTTCGTCTCGTGTATCTTCATGGGGCAGTACCCGGAGAAAACGATGTCGGCTGTTGTTTTTAGAGCAGTCCAAGTTGTTACTACTGTCGGATTAATAGGTAGGTATGTATGTATGCCTGTACATACGTAGGTACATACTTGCTGATTGAAATTCGATCGGACGATTCCGTCACTTACATAACTTTTTATAGATAAAGACCTGCACGAACAACCCGCGTTATACCTTGGATTAGATCTACTATTCTTCACCGTGAAATTGTTCATGTACAGTCAAATCGCGTCCGCATTCGCCATGATGAATTACCGAAAGATGCAAAAGAAAATTACAAGCACGGACATCCTACACAAGCTGAAGATGCACAAGATCAGCGAGAAGTACAATCAGAGAGCTGCGCGATACCTATCCACGCAAAACTTGTACAAAATCTTCATCAAGAGTCGGGAGGGCTATTTCTTCACGGCAGAGATAAACAAATTCTTACAAGACGACATCAAGGAATTCCTGCTTTTGGATCTGCTGAGTTCGCACGTCTTCTTCCAATTGTTACCCAACGAGTGCCTTAAAGACGTCTGCTCTATAATGGCTCCGCAAACGTTACCGGCTAATGAAGTTATAATCTACGCCGGCGATATGTCGTCCAACGTGTACATAGTTTGGTGTGGAAAATTTACGACATACGATGCTAAAGGACAGCACATAAAAGTCATCAGAGGCGACAGGGTTGTGAATCTGGTGCCGGCTATCTTTAAATCCAGTGCAGCTTTGAGTTACGTTACAGTGACCGATTGTAGAATCATACAATTCGATATAGACGAGTTTAAGCAAGTCCTCACCAAATATCCAAAATATTTAAATATATTTAATTCGACGTTAGCTACCTGCGATGATATATCCAGCAATCTAAAACAATACGCCAACGAACAAGCCACCACCGATCTAACATCTTTACTAAAAGTCAGAGAAAACTCGTTCTATTTCTTCGGATTTAATCAGAAAGTCGATTCTTTCGAGGAATTCGATTATTACCTGCCCTTCGATCATTTGTACCCCTTCGGTTTCATCAGAGCTTTTCTGATGAGAGTCACCATTATGCCCGAAGGCCTATTCATCAAAGTATGGGAATCGTTCAGGTGCGCTTTCGCTGTATTAACCTGCTTATTAGTATTTGCGGGACCTTTGTCCTCGATGTCTTTGGATTTTGTAATAGCCTTCTTAGATGTAACTGCGTTCGCCGATATCTACGTCAGATTACACGTCGGTTACTACAACGAGAACGGTTTACTAGTGAAACATCCGCAGATGACAGCGTTACATTATTTAACGCACGGATTCCTTATAGATCTATTAGCAGCTTTCCCATTTAGATATTTCGTATCGGAAGTTTCCAATGTTAGTAGCCATACAAATTTCATAATCAACGGAAATTGTTTACTACAGCTCCACAGGTAAGACGATCTCCATGATCCATATGTACAAATACATTCATACATAGATACATACGTACATACATACATTACAATTACATTTCAATTTAATTTTGATCTTTCGCAGATACATTCAGTTCTTCCTAGTGTTAGCCGACAACTCGATATCACTACCGTCCAAAGCTTTCACCATTATCTACCTACCGATATTATTAGTGGCGGTAAACGTTCTGTCGACGATCTTTATAAAGATGCAATGTCGCATCGATCCGGATATTCGAGCGACAATCAATTATACGGCGGGGATTTTCTGTAGCAACGATTCGGTGCTATCAGTTTCGCCGTTTACCAAACCGATTGATCCGTGGAGGGCTCACTTGTACGGCGCCTATATTTTCGCCAGCCTCTTGACAACCACCGGTTGGCAAGGATATCTGGTCACCGACTATACATCCGAAGTCGTTTTGACGGTTGTCAGTTTCGTCGGTTTGTACACTACGGTCCTGTTTACGGCTTACGTTATCAATTTTCATGTTATGAGGTACGGATCGATGTTGGAGTATCAGGATCAGATGCGGTTTTTGAAGAGATTTATGAAACATATCAAGGTATGTAACAAGCAGATTTGTGATTTGTGTGTGTGTGTCTTTTTCAACCATTGCTATCGATTTCTCTTGATAATCCGATTATAGGTAAGCAGAAAACTACGACAGTACGCCATCAACAACTGCGAAAAATACTGGGGCTACTGTCAGGGGCCAGTTCTAAGTAGTATCATCCAACCGTTGTTCAACACCTTAAAATTGGACATCCTGTACGATTGTTACGGCGTCAAAGCGTACAACAATTCGATCTTCGAACATAAGAATAAGAATTTCTACAGGAATATGTTGAACCACGGCATAACACGCATCGTATTGAAGGACGAATACATTTATAGCGTTAACGATTTAATGCGGTCGGCGGTCATTCTGTTAGACGGCGTTATAGATGTGATCGGTCCAGACGGTTTACAAATCACCACCTTATATCCCGGAAGTTTATTCGGGAATTTAGAAGGACGCACTCGCCGCAGATCCGGACAAAGCTACATCGCCGCTACGCATTCCGAATTGTTCACAATACCATCGGCGCAATTGTATAAATTATTGGCGTTTTATCCGGATATGGAGGAGGATTTCTATAGATTAAAATCCGTGAATATTTCCTATATTCAAAGCAAGATTGAAAACCATTATCTCTTAGAAACTTCTCTTAGTAAAAGTACTACAGCAATCAACTCAACTTCGATGTTCGATCATGTTTTTAATCCGAACAGCCACGGTATACAACTGTTCGAAGTGCTCATATTAATAATACCGTGTTATTTAGGATTATTAATCGACTTCTACCAGCTGGGCGCTGGAGATACATCCCCCTACGTCTTGGTATGCCAATATATGTGCGATATATTATACGCTACGCATTACCTATTAAAGAATAGAATCGCCTACGAAAATGATAAGGGAGTTATGATCATGGATAAACATAAAATTAGACAGAGGAACAGCAAGCAAACGCTAACCAACGTCTTATCTCTAATAAGTTTGATTCCGTTAGAGGTCATCTTCTTAGTCATCCCGAGCGACGTTCAAGCGGTGCATTACACGTTCTTCAGGATCAATCGTGTACTAAGGATCATATGGGTTGTGAACAAGTACGATCAGTTAACGAGAAGGCTCAACGTCAATATGGTCGTGGTTAGAACGTTTTCGATAATCTTATGGGTCGCATTGTACATAGCCGGTACTGCCGCTCTAATGAGCATCATCTCCTGTTCGACGACGATGAATATGCATCCGCAAACACCATCTTGTGTGATACTTTTTAACGCAGCTAGCAGCAAGAAAACGGAATTGTATACGCGCTGGATATATATAAGCACTAATTCGTTAACGTTATGCTCCCAGCACGTCTTTTATCCGGAACATTCCGCGATCATAGCGTTGTTCGTTTTGATCATGTTGGTCGGTTATCAACTGTACGCGACCGTTATCGGGGAGATGTTCCAAACGCACGTCGGCCGATACCAATGCAAATATATGTATCACTCTGTCATCAGACGAATCAAATAC
This sequence comes from Popillia japonica, assembly GCA_004785975.1. Classification (NCBI taxonomy): domain Eukaryota; kingdom Metazoa; phylum Arthropoda; class Insecta; order Coleoptera; family Scarabaeidae; genus Popillia; species Popillia japonica. Next base: position 7,917 of record SMLS01068169.1, read on the forward strand.
TTCATGCGATGTGCCGATCTGACGACATCCCTGCAAAGACGAGCGTATTATTACATGAGTTCCTTGTGGCTGTACCACGATGGTATCTTAAATCCGGAATTGTTATCGCACAGACCGGCGTATTTAAGGGACGCCGTTTTAAATGACGTCTTCTTCGAGAAAATGCGCCAACATTCCCTGTTCGAAAAATGCCATCCGCACTGTTTAAGGCAGATCATAAACAAGTTGAAATTCAGAGCGTACTTCGAGGGGGATTACATCCAATTGGAAAACGTTCGAGATGCGAGGATATACATCTTGATTTACGGTAAGGTGGCGATACTTAAAAACGTTGACAAGAATGTTAACGAACGTGTCGACGTCCTGGAAGGTGGCACTCAACTGTTCGGGGTTCTGGCCGGGTTTTATCCGCGAAAGGGACACCATTACACCTATAGGTCTATGGTTATCAATACTTACGTAGCTTTCCTGAATCGTGAAGATTGGATTTATATTTTGAATTTTTTCCCGGCATCGAAGAAATTGATACACGACGCTGCTAAAGTATACAAGGGATATTAAGATTTCTTTCAATTTATATTACCTATTTAATGTATGTACACTATCTTTCTAAAGTAATGTCTTCCCCAGCCAACGGGTTCATATCAATAACGCTTCCCAATGGACGTACTCTAGCCGTCGGGCGACGTCGGATATAGCAATGCTGGCTAACCGAGGTCGCTCAACGGCTAGAGTACGTCCATTGGAAGAGGTTATTGATAGGGACCCGTTAGCTGGGGGAGACATTACTTTAGAAAAAGAGTGTACCTAATATACACATACCTACATACATATTATTTAATGTAATCGTTGTGTTATTAAATAATTTTCTTGATTCTCGAATTATTTTTAATCGTTATCTACGTCGATTTGAAGAAGTTCCTGTCATGAATATAGATTTTGCTAGTTTCAGATTCTATGATAGTTTCGTTAGACTCCGGACTAGAATTCGAGTCCAGTGAATGTTGCATAGGTTTGTGGTGAGGAAAGGTAACGCCCGGGGACGGATTCGCTGATCGAAATTCGACCGTTCTCGACAAGCACATGGTCAATATTGGCTCCATCAGCGACAAATATCAAAGGCACATACACACGCGCGCAATCTATATCTAGGATGTAGTTGAAATGTAAATATCTCGCAATCATTATAGCATTAAATCATATACCCAGTTTTAGCGTCCATAGGAGGGGATTCGACTCCCTCGTCGTTAACGTTACACCTCTATGGAATTGTAAGAAATCCCCGAATGTCCTATAAATCAATACTTTCTACAATCAACGATGGTCTCCAAAGTATACGACGTGATTATTGTCGCTGTATATATGTATGTATATATGTATGTATGTATGTATGTATGTATGTACATATACATATATACACTCGTATAAGTTATTCTTCGGGTAGTGCACGGCACACTGGCCCACTGACTAGGGTAATGACTGAAATTGTCAAGAGGGCGATATCGTACGCTGATGTACAAAGAGGTATCCGATAACGTTCCAAGTTTAAGCCGGGGTATTAAACGACGACTCAATGTTATTTATTTTTAGGGAGGCTTTGTCTGTCCGGAATAAAGGAATAAGTGTATAATCGTCTTTCAAATATTTGAGAACGCAATCGATCCTGTTAATCTTGCCAAGATGTTATTCTTCCGAAGTAGTTTAATAAATTAGGAACGCTCGTAATTAGCCTGTTCGTCTTGTTCCCGCGAAAAACTTTCCACAAACATAAATCACTTAAATGGCAAACAACTAAGCCGTCGACATGAGGGGCGGCAGCAAGTTTCTCTAATTTAAAGAGCGTTCTATAAGATTCAAAATTCAAAGAGAGCACTTGTTGGTCTAAACAGTTAACGTCGTTTTCGTGGTCCGTTTCTCTGGGCGTTTACCGTTAGTTGCTAGTTTGCTTGTCGAAACCCTTCGGCACTCTCCATTCGCCCCTTTCTACAGGAATTAGACGTAATGAGCAAAACGTATAAGATGGAGATGGGCGTTTAGCGTTAACTTGGCTAATAACGTAGTCGCCTAACTTTACAATTAGTTAATTTCAACAAAGGATATATGTATACATACGTGTATGTACATATGTACCACATACATATGTATGATGGACATTTAAGGAATTTCTCGATGATGGATTGCTTCTATTGTTGCTCATATAGTAGTTCTCTAGTCTATATGTATGTATGTACATACGTAGAGGAACGAATTATAAACTCGGCCACCCTTGAAAATTTAGGGTGTCTGTTCGATTGTACTTTATACATATATTTCGTCTGACTCCCTAGCGACCGTAAGAAATGTAGCGGGTGTGGGGTGCCACCCCAAAAAATCGGGACGCGTTAACCCACATGTATACTGACCTTATTTTTGCGCAAAAATAATGACCTAGCAGCGTCACAACCCCGTCGTCGTAACAATGGCTCATTATTATTGCTTACGGTCCACGGATACAATGATGGTTATTGAGCCTTTTGTGCAGCTGTCCGATGACGTAATCTTTCTGTTCCTTTTTTTCCAAGTACAAATAATATGTCGTTTCAAGCTGTTTCTACATTGATGGTTTTAATTATGTTGTATGTATGTATGTATGTACATACATGGTGGCATAGTTGTTCCGTACTGAATGAAGGTACTGTATTTAAATTAGAACGTCCTAATTTAATATCTCAGCCCTTTTACATCCTTCTTAATAGAAAATTAATTGCGTATAAAGCAGCAGATGAGTATGATTCATAAAGCTAAAAACTTCTATCTTTGTCTGCATTTCCGAAGTAGGATTTAGCTTTCGTCCGTAGTAGGTACCTGCATGCAAGCCCAGGGCGGAATGTAATTGCTGTAATTTTAATTCATTTCCGATTTAATTCGCGAGCAAATTTGTCTCTTGCATTGCTACGGTTGGATTCTAATCTTCTGTTTATTAAGCTATCTACATAGGTATACTACAATGTATGTATGTACCTACCTACATTGGCTTTGATTGTTGATTCAAATATCAATATCAAATTCACAATCAAGATTTAGTTGTAGGTCAAAGCCTGAAAAGCAATAATGCTGCCATATAGTTACATATACATATGTATGTATTATGTATGTATAGTCGACTATTAGCTGATTATTATTTTATTGGAAATATATCTGAAAGTAACATACGAGTCCTTAATGTAGAGAACAACGGCTATTCGCGCGTATTTCACGCTGGTATGTATCTTTAATTAAACTAATGGAGTAATGGATGTTTTCAGCAGCGTTTCGAAAGCCAGACCGCAGAAAATCACGGCTTAACGTTTTATTCTATCGCAGCCACATTTTTTTGTATTTTTACGTTTTGGTTGTTGTTGTTGTTAACGTTAGAAGGATTTGCAGCATCATTCTGTTCCGAACGTAAACAAGATTCTGTTTACGCTATGTCCAGCTTTAATTTCCTGTTCATCGCTTACAATAGATAGAATTAAATTCCTTGTTATCCTAACAAAATGGACCAAATTTTCAACGTTAAATATTAGAGTTTCTCCTTTTTTCCCTAGTTACAAGTTTTATTTCTTTGTAGTTCTGGAGACGTTGATTCGTTTAGGAAACTGCAAAAGAGCGAAGCACGTAAAGAACAACAATCCTCGCGAAACGATTGTTATTCAACTCGGATACAACGCCGGAGGGGTGCGGTGGTGATCGCAGTTGGTTGGTCCATTCTCTTGTTACACACGGCCTGGACTAAACTACATAAGAGCAGGAGAACTTGCTGATTGCGAGTTGCATCGTCCGTAAAGTTTTACAGGATTTCACTCAAGGGCAGGCGAATACATACATACATAGATTGTTTTCGACATAAGAGAATTGGAGCCACTAGAAATTATTGATTGGATCTCTAGCAAATCCACAATTTTCTCCATGTACGGAGACAGTATATGTACATACATACATACATACATATGTGTGTAGGTACAATCGGCCGACGATTAATTATATGCAGGGGGACGTTTGAATTCTTCCTCTTTCGACGCACATGACTCATTCCGATCTCTAGTGGAGCGATGCTGGTGTAAAAGACCGAGACACGTGACCTAACACGCGACTTTCGCATACTATCATCCGGATTGATGGTGCAAAATCAAAGACTTCACGATGTGATATCGCGGCGCACACGTAAATACAACATTATAGTGGGCTTTGAGGACCGAAGTGCGCGCTGGGGTTGAGACGTCGGCGACAAACGACGTCTAGATTTTATTTATCGATGGTGATTTGCGATTTCGAACGACGTTCAACCGTTACGCGTTTCGGACGACCGCGGCCTTTTCGAATTTTATTATTATCGGATGTATGGTTGAGTATGGTTTATGGGCAAGCTAGCCTGTGTATGTATGTGTATAAATTATTAGGGATAAGGGGGTTAGTGTTTGAAATTTTGAAGTTAACGATCGGAATAGGGTTGTATTGGAAATTATAAAAATTACCCCCATGTATACCTTACGTGTACTCATATACATACATATTTATTGCATTTTCATAGTTGGCTTCCTATCAAGGTTTTCACGCTGATCCTAACGATTGGCGATAAAGAAACGCAATCTAATTTATTGCGACGGACGTCGGTCCAATTATGATTAATATCTCCGAATTAAATCTCACATATGATTGGTGATTTATTTAAGAATGAGTCACCGCAATCGAATCATTTCTTTTATAATAAATTAAATATATCTACGTTTAATTGTAGACACCGAGTTTCATTAACTCTCCGTTCCGTATTAAGTGCAATTAAAGGAATATAGTATATTCCGAAACGTATTATCAGGGTCTATTAGGAAGAACGTAATAGTTCGTTCGTGTTTCCGATAAACGTTTTGGCATTAACTCGGTGTACGGAAGTAAATGCCGAGATAACCAGGTTCTTCTAGTGCGAGAAAGTAATGTCAAAAACGAGCTTAGTAATAATACGGTTTAAAAATACATTGTGTACAAGGTGCAACTATTTAGATACGAGGTGCTTTATTATTTTAATTTTGTAATTGTTATATAGGGCTTAACACAGATAGAGTACAAATTTGGAAGAATCTTCTTTGCCGTTCTGTAGAATACACTGTTAATAGGTTAAATATAATATGGCAAATCGATCTGTCGATTAGTCTCTGTTTCACGGTACGCCAAAGTGAACGTTTCATGTGATTTTGTAAAAATTGAGAAAACTGATTGATGTGTTGAATGACCGTCGAGTAAAAATGCGCGAGATAACCGACATAGTGGGTATTTCAAATGACAGTATAAATGGAATTTTGACTGAAGGATTTACAAGGATTTGAAATGACACCAAAACAAAAACTGAATCGTTGGAGTGTTTCTAGAGCGACCTTTTGGCACAGTTTCGTCGCAATCCGAAAGACTTTTTGCGCCGTTTCATAACCGTCATTGAAACCTGGGTCAACTATCACATACACTTCCGAAACGAAATAACAATCCAACCAATGAATACACAAAAGCTTTCCGACACCATCACCGGCCTCATTTGGCAAAAAAAGAAAACGGTTTTCCATCAAGAGAAGACACCTGCCACAAGTTTGCGATTGCAATGGCCAAAAAATTTCTTTGTTAGACGACGTACTTACGAACTATCCTCCTGCTTACTGATTAATCAATCACTAAAACGTACATTATCAATTCTGGGTCTTAATCAAAGATGTGTAGATAACAATCTTTTTCCAATTTAAAACAGGTCTATTATCGAAGAAACCTTAACATGTAATTCTAAATAAAACACTTATTTGATTTTGTTGTACCGTTAGATAAATCTCAGTTATCCCACAACGGTAAACATATTTACCATGTAAATGGTGATGTCACGGTCATTTTTCTAAAAAAGCAAACGCAGGTACCATATCATACAGTTCTAGTTGTATCGCCTCGTACATACGGCGCAGAATAACTTTCTCGGTGTGCCAGAGAGATAAACTTGGACTGGTTCATTTACTTTTTCACTTTTACAAATGTAATCACGTACGATACTTTATATAAGGACGTGTATTTTTTATCTTATTGTTAGATACCTACGTATAATACTTCTACTTTTTTATATACATTCATATATATTTTCACGTTGTTACTATTGACTAGAAAAAAATTAAAATCTAAAAAACGAATTTGCAAACACAGATCTTCTTATAGGAGGGGTATTGTCCCAGAGCGTAGCACGATCTAGATACGTGTCAAGTGGCGAATAAGACGTATATATGTATAGGTATATAAACCCCCAAATGACCAAAACGTAGGAGCGAAGGTTTTAAGCATCACGTTTCAATGCCCTGGGGTGATCGCATCATACACCCAGGCACACACTCCGGACGCTATCTGGACCAACCTAGCCGCATTATGATAGACATGTTTAATATTGAACGTCGCCGTCGTGCATTTCCTGCAATGTGCAAGAGAAGATGCTAGTTGTGGACTGTCAGTCTGCTTCTGGCCTGCGGAGTGAAGAAGTCCCTTGTGAATTTACGAATTATGTTCTAGATATTGTCAGTGCAAGAAGTCACTCGTCTCGGGTGAGATAGCCGAAGGGGAAAATACATATTTTATGATCATATTACACGCAAGATTATACGCATTTCTTTAACGTTTGCAAGGTAATATAATGCGTGGTATTTGAATTTTTTGTCCGATTATGAAAAATTTTATTTGGGTATAAATCTTAAAATCTAGTCGATAACAACGTATGTATGTACAATAGGTTGTGCAGCAGACCACCCCTATTCATCAGTTTCAGATTTATGTGTGGAACGTACGTATATGGATCTCACATCGTCATCCTCTAGCACTCCTCATTCATGCTACTCAACAACGTCAAATCCGTATGAACGATCGTCATCGTTCATCAACCGATATGAGTCAGATTTTAAATCTAATCAGCTGTTATTGAATTCGTACGTACTCATTGATTGCGTCGTATGGAGTGGCAGTAGTCGATGTGATTGGCGTTCTCTCTTCTCGAAATTAAAAATACCCCCTGCATACATACATACATACCTACTACACCGATATTAAAAATAAATTTTGCGATAATTTTATGTAAAATTACGAGTAAGAAAACTAAAACTAAATGAGAGGAGGAATTGTCATTAAAACTCGTTTCTCATTATTTCATTATATTCATTGTTATAAATGTAACAAGTCCTCGCTTGTTAAGCTACGAATGTCGAGTATCCACTTTCCTGCGGAAGATGTTTTATACATCCGTCTCTCGTCTCTGCGTGCTCGCAATTTCATTAAAGGCACACTTAAGGACGGGCAAGAACTAGTTCTGAATATACATGATAATAAACAGGTGTAGTAAGCTCGCAAGTAATGTGTATTACACTTCGAGCTGACGTCAGAATTTCTAGTGGCCTGAATCTCGCGCGCTCAACGTAGACGTAATTTTTGCTTCAATTTCTAACGCAATCGTATCCTTATACATATTATATCACATTCAATTCGACCATAATGGTAAAATGGTTTATCGGAAACAATACCCAGCCAACCAGAGAGAGAAATCCCTGTAACCGCACCGCATAAAGTTTTAAACCGTTGATGCGTCAACGTTATATACATACATATACGACTTTGGCGGCAATTCTAAATATATTAGCGGTCGCCGTTGGAGAACGCCACCACGAATAATGTTGTTCAATGCATTAACAATAGCTGAATCCGGGCGGCGAATACGGACGGATTCAGGAGAGAATATTGTGACGGTGCGATGTATACATATTATATGGGATGGGGTCGGTTGGGCGGACGTAGGAACTAATACTGTCGGTACTAATGCGGGGGCCCGCTCTTCGCTGATAAATTATTATTGAAATCGGCCGATTGTCCATGATTTCTAGACCAGAAACTGAAATTCCGAGAGACCGAAATCAACTCCACGCACCGGATAATATGCTTTGAATTATTTAACATCATCATCCGTTCCTGGGACTAAAAAGCGAAGAGAGATACAGAGAGAGAGAGAGAGAAAATTAGAACTCCATTGAATTAATTAGTATAATATCTTCTCATGGTTATAAAACCTTTTTTGATATGTATTACTTATAAGCTGAGCACCTCGAAATCAGCAACTATTTCAGTAAATCTATATAGATCTAGATCTACTTAGATTAAAATTTTTACTCTAATTTAATTGAACCTGGTTAAATGCGTGTCAGCACCCATTGCGCAAAATAAACCGTAATAAACGTTTCAATTTAAACCGAATATCGTCACATGTGTTGTTCCTCCGTTCTTAGTTAATTAACAGTTACTTTTAAAAGCTGTCACTGGGGCTTTTCAGCCAGATTTAAAGCTTATGTATACATCTACAGATGTCGTGCATGTCGTGTTCAATTAGAACAATGACGTTTTAACTACGTAGAACAAAAAGAACCGAACGGGAAAGAATTGCACTCTCTCGGACTAAACAGCAATTCGGGCGTGACTAAACTGTTCTTAAATCTTTTATAATTGGCTTGCAACATGTGTGAGTAATTTTACGGTATATGTATATAACATGGCGAAATTAAGCTATTATTTATGGGTCAATTATAATTTTATATGAAACTATTATTTATCTTCTGCATTATGTATGTACAGATAGAAAACTCGTTTTCAACAGAATTAAATAAGCACAATTATTTCCAACGTTCGTCCCGAGATTTAATATCGTACCTAATTGATTTGTCCTGTTCCCAGTAGGGGATATTCTCGCTTTCTATAAATGAATAAGTTATAAGATGGAAATATTTGATGTAGTAGGTACTTACATAATATACGTATTTGCTAAACGTCGATGCCGATTTATAAAGTAGATACAATTAAGTTTTACGATTATTGTCGTCGTAACGAAATTGGATTCTTAATGGATGTGGTAGGGTGTTTCACAAATATGCCTCAATCAACGATCGGCAATCCTGCGATTTAGATATTAGAAATACCGACACGAAATGAATGGCGTCACTCTTTAGATTATAGTCATCCTCGTCTGTTTCTTCTTCCTTCTTTATCAAGAGAACGTAGTTAGTCGTAACAGAACACCCTCGTCTCGAATTATGTTGCGAAATTTCTCCATAAATAACCAAACGCGGCTGTCGCAGAAGCCAAGAACGACAAACTGGTGCTCTCCTCGCGAAACTCCCAAGAAACATGCACTAGTAGTGCTGCTAAGAACCAGAGAGACCGCAGCATCTACCCTCCCGATTTATAGTTACAAGTGTTCGGAGCAAATGTTACAGACCTCGTTTAAGGAGGTGAAGTTTGGCGGGGTGAACTACGTGATTTACGACATGATCTGCGCGTAATAACTAATTTCCGCTTATATTTTTATCAGTTCTATACGCTAACTGGTAGTATACAGTAGTAAATTGCGAGAATTAGCAGGGAAGGTGAAAGTATGAGTGGAACGCATCTGATTTGTAAAGCTAACATAGAATTAACATGATATTTTGTCAAGGTCCTCGTTAGGGATTTCTTTTCAAACGAACGTCCCCTTATTGCCTACCTACTATCATTTTAATACTACGACATCTTTGACGAAAAAGTTTCAAAATTGAAAGAAATCATCTGTTACCAGTTATGAAAGACTCTGTTGTGCTTTTATACAGTTTCCTTTGAAATATTTAGATACATCCAAGCCGAGTTTTACAGACGAGACGTTTTATTAATTTTGAATGTAGTAAGAGAACGTATATGTATGTAGATGCATTTTACTTACATATACATATATACAACTTGTTCTTTTTGTAGTAACTATTCGCGTATTCTATTTTGAAATGAATGTCTCCTGGATGGTACATTAGGTTCATTTGCTTGAGTAGAAAAACACCTTAAAGACCTTTATATTACATACATACATATGTCTACCTTAAAGAGACGTGCAGGGGCATAGTTTTTTTCCAACTTTTTATACATATATTTTTCTGTATTTAATTTCTAATTAGACAAGTTTCTCTTCTCACTGTAACGTTGAACATATCACAGAAGTATGTCAGCGATATTTCATTCCGTTTAAAAAACAAAACGTGTCAACTGAGGGGATACTTCCGGGTCAGAACTGCATTTTAAAAGGTACAGATTTAGCCGCATTAAAACGGTACAATGGCAGACAGCTTCGACAACGTAACAAAAACGAAAAATACAACAACAAAAAAACATAATTGCTCGCGTCAAATACCGCGTCGATAAATCACATCTTTTTAAATTAAAACGACCTAAAAAAAAGAATACAGCGCGCCACACATTGGAAACAATTTTATCCGGTCTGGATATGCTGCTACGTTACCCGCTATATATACGGTGTCCGCATAAATTTCGACGGGACATTGTAAAATCGACGATGCAAAAAAGTGGATATTATATAGCGTATGAAAAAGACATAAAACACACAAAATTCAGTGCGAGTGCGAGCTGGAAATGTAGAGGATGTAATGCAGTAGTGCTTTAGTTACGTTTTCCGATTGCAGGGGGTGTGGAGCAGTGTTCAGGTTCATTTGCTCGATACCTATATCGAATTGTTCGGGAAATATATGGAAATGTCGTATTTATCAATCAAGCGTTAATTGCCGCGCGTCCCCAGTCCGATACATACATGCCAAAAACTATAGATTGTTTAATACGCATATGTAGGTATGTATGTATGTATGTATGTACGTATATAAGTACATGAGAGTATCCTATACGTAAATTTCAATCTTCACTCGCTACACTCGAAGCCGGATACTTTGATGACGGCATGCAAAATTAAAAAGTAATTTAACATACAAGATGACGGCGCTATAGACAAAAGAATAATACACCCCCCGACCCTCTCTTTTGTATTTTAAACTAGGGAGAGCATAGAGGAGGAGTTAGATCTGTAGTATATTGTGATTGAAAAAGGGTTCTGAGTGTGCCGGGGGCCACGAACTAGACGAAGGGATGTAGATGTCAGGCACGTCACCATTCACATATTAAAAAGAACGACGAAAAAAAAAGAAAAATTATTAAAGGGGGCGATATTATTCGCGAATGCTAGTGGTGGTACTACTGAACGAAGACCCGCACACCCTTCCCTGAACGTACAGGCACACAGTAAAGCTGCTATTAGTGTTCTTAAGCTCAGTTTGAGTTGATACTTATAATACGTAAGATTTTGGAGGGAAAGTATTTCACGTCTTTAAACATTCGATATTCGATTCCATTATCTGTAGTATTTTTATCCCGTCATATGTTTCTATTGATTTCGCAGTACAAATTTGACAAATCGATGTTGAAATACAAGATTTCCAGACCGAATCGTACGACAAACATCTCGAAAATAGCAAGAGACGCATTTGTGCGGCAGTACACTCCGATGGGAGGTAACCCAACCGCCGTGACTAACTGGCTGTCACAAACGGACGATGCTAGCTTGACTGACACGGGCCCGGATAAGGGTTGAACAACTACCCAGCTACTGCAAAATTACACAATAACGGAATTTGATATGTTCAGACACACTTTCAATTAGGAGAAACGGAAAAAGAAAAAAATCCTCAGAACAAAACAAAAATATCTCAATTTTAAACCGTTTCTCTCCTCATTTCCGTCCAGTGTACATCGACCTTTCCCAAAAGGCAATTTGAAATAAATCGAATTTAACGACCTTTATCTGCTTAGAAACGGGGGGGAAGTTGTTTCCATTACCTGAGGCGCTATCTAGAAGACAGATAGGCACTAAACGTCTGGCACTGGTGGCTGCTCTCTCTATATAACGGAAGAAGTCGTGGGTGGACACTTCCTCATTATAGCGTCCAGTGCTCGGATCCCCCCTTTTTTTTAAGAAAAAGACTGATAAATTTTTTTCTTCCTACACCCCGAAACGAATATCCGTTTAAAGTCGAGGTTATCTTCTGGCTGGGCTATAAATTTTGGACATATTCTGATGCGAGCCCCTTCTTCTATAAACGGATACATATAAATCGTGGTTTAATTTAAAATTTTACCGCGATTACGGTGTAGTGTTGATTGAATTAAATCGTATGGAAATTATTTGACTTTTTACCAGGGTCTAAATTTATTTTCCTTTACAATAAATTTATTAAATTAGAATGTCGCAGTCTCCAAAAAATAAATATAATAATAACAACGAAACCCAACTCGAGCTACCACCCGCGTTTTATCTAATTTAATTATGAATGACAGACGGAGCGCGCTAAATGGTAGATTTCGCTGCGTGTAAGCGATACCTACATACAACGTCGTCTAGCGCGATTAAGTATTACAGCCTGATGGTTTTGCCGGATGATGTCAGTTGCAGTAATTCGTTTAGTGGCGGAAGAATGTATTACAGAATAATGTAATTTTACAGTACCTACCTACACACATAGTTGTCAAAATTATTATATTATGAAATACTTTGAAGAATAAAAAACAATCTACAAACGCACATAGATATGGTACATTTACTCAACAATTCGCTCATAACAGTTCGTAAATATGCAACTCCGACGGCCTTCTGCGTGTTAACACATGCCATCGGCATATGCTGCTCGAAAAAATATGAACGTGTTCATTTGGGGGCAAGGAGGGATCGGCAGCAATCAGAACCCCATGGCGTGCACCACTATATCATGCGCGCGGAACGGCCTTGCCAATATTATTGTTCTCACACCAGTCGGGGGACTACTGAACGTATAAAATGGGACGCAGTTAAGGGTACGAAAATCAAGTGCCTGCGAAATAAATATACGAATTCTTCAAGCGCTAAAACGGGAAGATTGAAAAAATATACCTACGTTATTGATAGTATCGAACTGTAATAGCGGCAATTTAAATGTAAAGAAATCGTTGCAATATAAAACAGAACTTAACAGGGAGAGCTTTCGGTTTTTTCAAGCGCAACCGAGTAATGTCTTTGGGACAGCCACTTTGTTGCCCTTACTTTCGTCTCTATTAAAGTTGTAAAATTAAAATCGCACTCCCGGAATTACCGTCAAACGTTGCCGTAGCTACACACACCGTTTACCAGAACTTTAAACGGGACTCTACGACTCCGGGAACATAATCCGGGATCCTGGGTTAATTACATGCGAGTCCCAAGACGGTAACTCCCTTATTTTAAGGAAGGCGAAGGTGTAGTATATGCAAGATTAGATTAAGTTAAGTTTGTAATATTGCCGTTTTTATTCATTCATATTCCGCATAAACAAGTCAAGTTTCCCGTGCAGACTTACAACTTTCCAAAGAGGGAGAAACAAAAAAAACTCCAATATCCCCCGGCATGATTAATAACCTTCAAATCCTTCTTGAGGACGAACTGAAAGATTCCCCGAAAGCGCATAATCTTCGTAAAAATACACACAATACCCCATCGGTACTATACACAGCTTCAACTTCACGCTCAACTTTAACTCCTAAGTATTACAGCAGATGTCGTGTCTCTATACTCTCCTTTCACGATCCGTTCCCGCACACTACGGCGACCAGTTTCAGCTCCTCCGTCACGACCCCCGTCATGAATATTTCAGCAGTTGGTTAACCTGGGCGAAGTCGACGCGCGGTGGTGCCCCCGAATAAGTAGGAGAGTTGACGTTTCGCTCAAATAAGAAGACGGAGAAATATAGAAGAGGTATAGTAGAAGTACCCGGGACGCACGTATAAATACCGGCAAAATGCGGGCGATCGGATTTTGTTTACGCCACAGTCGAGGTGACAGCGTATGAATGTGAAATGAAGTTTACAGGGAGAATACTGTGGCCACTTATTCTCCTTGAACTTACCTTTTTATGTTTAGATTTAACGAGGATTTACGTGGATGTCACGTATAACGTCTTATTATAGTTAGATTTAATGTGTAGCGATAAATAATTCGCGGAAACATGAAAATATCTATTATGTATTATCAAAAATAATGATATCTAAGATTAATTCGCAAAACTAGCAACGAGCTTCGCAACCACGAAGCTCATTCAAATCTGATATTATGGCCCAAAAATTTTAAAACAATATACCTACATAAATGGCATTAAAACATAAATTATGGTAAGCGTAAAAATAACTTCCTCTGTCGCACAGGTAGCAAATGAATAATCTAAAAGCATTTTAACGGAATCTTAATGTGACAGTTGCTATTTCGCAAATATTTTATCTCGTACGGCATCGAATCCGATCTCCACAGATGGCGTTAGAGCATAAACGTCAAATAAAATTTTGTGAATTACCCGAATTTGCGAGCGCCTACCGTATTAAAAATTAAAGACAGGCATTTTCCGACGGATTCACCTCACGTCCCGGCAATACTCTTAAAGGAAGCGCTACTGGGAGATCTGATTTCGTGTTTTACACAAATGGAATTCGAATATCGTCGACGTCGACGTGTGTTAAGGAAAAATGATTCGGTTTTTAGGGAAAATGTATTTCGAAGTAAAGTTTTTCCGTTTTAATATAACGGAATAATAAAATAGAACAATATAAAAATTATTTCCTTAGATATTTGCCCGAACAAAAATGTTATTTGTTGTCTCATTTTCTCCCTGGAAATAGAAGCGGAAATATTCGAAAAATGTCACGTTCTCCGCATCTTTTAGCGCTTATTTTTAGTCGACAAAGTACCCTCTTGTCGCCACGGCACTATATGTACTATTACAGGGAAAAAATTAAGATTCTTGTCGTAACAAAAGCCGTAATAAAAATAGAATTATATTCCCTTGGTTTTTAGAGACGAGCTAGTTATTCAGCCGCCGCCGTCGTAAATTTCATTTTATTAGGTGACCATTTATCGTCCGACAATCATTCTTTCCTTTTATTATTATTAGCGTAAAACGCGCATTTTAATGGTAGGATGTTGGGAAATTCCACAAGCGAGAAAATGCGCAATTAACATGAGATATGTATTTCGCTATTGTACTAAAAAAATGCTGATCGTCGATGTTTCTGACCCGTCAAGAATGACAAATTCAATTACCACAATACAATAACAAAACATTTCTCTGGCAGAGGAGGAAAAAGTTTCCACCTAAATCAATCCCCAAATCTAATTCAATATTCAAAGTTTGTCATCTATTCCGTGCAACGCAAAGCTGTCCACCTCCTATCCCCGTTCCAATAGCATCCCCCGCGAACAGAAGAAGCCGCCCGCCCCCATCTTCCATCTATCTTGCACCGAGTGAAAGTGAATTTAAGAGAACAGCCTGGCGATATATATCAATGCTATAAAGGAGAGAACGGAAAGGAAAGGAAAAATCTCCATTTCCGGAATCGATTGTCGTTTAAGAGTGGGCCCACCTGCCGCCTCTGTTCGAGTCTGATTTATGAGGGGGACCGCGCAAGGTGCGAATCTCACATAAATTCCGATTCAAATTATTGCACGCCTATGCTGTCCCCCTATCGTTCTCTATTAAGCATCGATGATGTTTTATTCTCGGCGAAATCGAATTTATATTTATGTATGTATGTTAGTGTGTAGTATGGTGTACCTAGTACGTATAATTTGGTAGAGCTAGAATTGTGTAAAGGCACGCTAAAACGCTTTTGCAATGATGAAAAAAGCTGCAAAATCGGGTAGGATTTGCACATCAGACGCAAACACAGCACATAACGGAAGAAATGTGCACAACTTCAACTTTCACGATTCGAGCGTACAAGATGTGAATCTGAATTTTTCCAAGGGATCGTTATTTGCATTTTCAGCGCGTCTTGGACGAGAGCGCTTGTGGTTTTCTCTGCGTGAATCTGAGCTAGGTATCGTCAGTTTTTTAGTTTGGAAGGTAAAAATGGGAATTCGTGTTTTTATTGATATTACAAAAGTTTTTTCGTAGATTTTTAATTTGAATGTAACAAAATTGAAACAAGAAATTATCAAAACTTTTTTTTTTATTTAAATCCCTTATAACTCTAATAATACGTTAAAATAAAGAGTAGTCGCGACATCTATTGACAGTAAGCATTATTATAATATTAAATTTTCTACTGTATCAACATACATTTAGCTTCTCTTAGATAGATGGCAATGTACCTTTTCATTATCACGAGTTGTACAGTGGTCACTGGTGGTCACATAAACACTCCAATAATACCAGAGTAGTACAACATGAGTCCAATACGAGTGCAATTGGTACAATCAAAGGTAAAGATACTAAAGTTATCCGGACGAAATAACCCTTTCTGTATGGCTTAAAATTACTAAGAAATACAGAACGCAATGTATTACATAGTTTATTACAATATAACAATACAATACTCTTAAAAATCACGTTATATATCTTAGATCTAAAAAATATATCTAAAATAGGTACAAATTAGACAATAATACTTCTAATTCTAAACTCCAAATTCCAGACTATGGTAGATTGCAACGTGCGGATAATATTCTTTAAAGACCGCCACCTAATATATAAAAAAAAAATTACGTAATAGTATTCTGTGAATTCAACATGAATTTAAGACATACTTGTTCAGGTTTTACTGCATCGCAGAAACTAATATCTAACAGTTGTAATTTTGGCAATGATACTAAAGCGATATCACAAATATCTCCTGAAATATAAACACCAAGTAGATCGAGTTGCGTTAGCTGCTTGCACGATCTTATTATTGGCAGTAACAGGTGATCACAAACGCCTCGCCATCTCGATAAAATTAATCTGAAACAAACCCAACAACTACTACCAAATTGTCAATTTCAACAGCTCACGTACCTTCTTAAATCTTTACAACCTTGTGCAATATGTTCTAGGCAATCTTCCGGATCACTAGAAATAAAACACCAGCCCAAGTCTAACTCGCGCAAGCGATTGCATTTTGCTAAATTCCGAACACCTATAGCCGTCATTCTTTCGATCTTCCACGAGCTCCAAGTTACAAGATTTCTATTACATTGACTAACAATTTCCGTAATATTATCAAGACGTTTCAAATTACTGCACATATCTATAACAACAACAATAAATAACTGTTATCGTTAAGAATTGCTTCCACTTTACCCAGATTAATATGTTGTAAATAAGGAGTATTCTGCAGAATATAGATAAGTTCATCGTCGTGTATACTACTAGCATACAAGTCTAAAGTTATCAGCTTATTTAGAGCGGCCAAGTCTCGAAATTGAAACTTATTCTCACCAAGATTACAATCGTGCAGTCGTATCTCTGTTAAATCCTTACAACAATGAGTAATATTCTTCAAAGATGTATTTGTAACAAATTTACTATGACACAACGATAAATGTGTCAGATATTTACATGAATTTTCGAGAAATCTATAAATATATACAGCCTCATTTTAACTGTCAAGATTAATTAATTTTTACCTTGTAAAAACTTCCTCTGATATCTTGTTATCATTTCCGCACCACGACAAATCCAGCTTTCTCAAAGCTCGACACCGTTCCATAAACATTTCAAGTAATCTATTATCAACTTTATGCCAATAACGCTAGAACACATTACAATTAAGTTTAATTCATTAATAGATATCATTATAAGAACTTCTCTCACTTTTAAACTTAGATGTGAATATATTCGTGGATCTAAAGTAGCAGATAACCATAATTTACTAACTTGAGCACATCGACACAACGTTTTTATATCTAAATATTTAAAAATATGTACAATAACATCGTACTGCAATTAAAACAATGTTTACAATTGAATTATCTAGTTAAATTACTAATTTACTTACAGGTAATATTGTAAAAACATTATCGATTAAATTCCCTTCACAATTTGATTCATTCTTAATATATTTATCCATTTGAACTGTTAATAAGCGACTTGACAATAATTTTCTCTGCAATTCTGATGTAGGTTGCTTCCCAGCTAATAAAACAGCATCCAAAGCTGTCTGATAAGTCAATAAGCTGTGGTTTAAATCTAAACGTATCTCGCTAAAATTTTAATGACATTTACACACAATGCGACTTTCAAATATACTCCCCAAACCCACTTGATTAAGTCAGAGATTTGTCGGATTGGTGGAGAGAAATAACGGGAAGTTTGGGGGCATATTTCTGGTTTTCCTTCCCATAATATTATCCACTGTTCACCAGTATGACGACCCCAAATTCTTACAACAGACCCTGGATTATATGTTTCATATATCACAACAGCAGTTGGTATAACTGTGGCCTCAAACCTTTAACATAAGGCTGTCAATACATGCATATAGTAATATTGATTTAATTTACCTTAAGGTAACATAATCTTGACTAGGTATTTCTTCAACATCTTGAGTCATATAGTGTTTTTGTGAATTTTCACTATCGATCCACCATCTACCATACTTTCTCTGTTTCGAAAATGTTTTTTAAAGATGAGGGATATAAGATTAGTAGCTTACCAGCATATACGTGTCTACACAATCACCATAATCAGGATATTTGACTGGTTTACCAGTTAAATTTTCAGGACCGTAAGAAATCGTCATGTTATGATTATATCTGGCTGTATAATCCAAGACACTTTCAGCGAAACACTCGAAATTAGTCATATTTTTGAATAATAGTTGTATAGAGGTACCTTGTCCATCCGGCATGATTATTGTTTTGTGGACAATGTAATTAATCAAAATAAATTAATAAAATTACTTCATAGAAAAACATAACGATGAAAATCATGTGATTTTTATAATTGTATACAGGTTAAGATCTCAGCTGTTAAACGTCAATGTTAGGTAAATTTGGTGTAGATAGATGGCGCAGTTAAAAGATATTGGTTAATTGGTTTGGTGTGATAACATTGTGTACAGTTTTCTTGATTACAACTTAATTACAGTGGCAGACTTTACAACAAATACTATTAAAACTTGTTACTGTACGGAGATGGCGCTATTAACTAACACGCCATTTTTTTATCATAATAATTATAATAATCTAATTTTATTAAAATGTAATTGTGTTAGAGTATATATTACAAAAAATATATTTAGATGGTAGTTTAAAGAGATTATTTTCATGTTAAATAAAGAAATTACGTCATCTTTGTTCCACACAAATGCGGTTTTTTTGCCAAAATTCCAGAGTAATATTTAATAATTTATAAGCTAAAATTAACCTGGAGTTATTAATACTTTAGCAGATTTAATTATTAAAAATACAAATTGAAAGCAGAATTTATGAAAAAAATAAAACAAATATATCTGTATTTCATAAAAATAGATGCATTAATATGGGTTTAGAAATTTAATCAAGACGAAAAAAAATCGAATCTCTATCTTTTTCGATTGTATTAAAATTAGAATCGCTCTAAATTTAAAACAGTGTTAATAGCGAAGATATTCTTAGTACAGAATACCTGTAGTACTAGTTACTGGTAAATAAACCAGCGTTGTTAATGTAGTGTAAATTACGAAATGTGCAATTTTGATTAAATTTGAAAATCTCTGCTTATTAATAATGTTGGGGAAATATCAAGATAAAGTGTACACCGCGATATGTAGTGAAAAGACGTTGCAATCAAATAAAAACGGATTTTTTATGCAATTTGTTGAGAATGTTCAAGAAGTGGTTGGTCAAGATTGGATCCAAAATACTTTCGGCACTCTGAAAAATGATAAAGAAAGAATTAGAATGATATACGAGTATGAACCGGTAAGTTTTTACAAAAGTCTATTCTAGAACAACATAGAAAATTGAATATTATAGTTAAAAACGGTGGTGTTCGATACATTATCACGTGTTCAAGAAATATATCGCCAAAAAAGTGCGGCTTTTTCACAGACGAGGCGACGATTAGCGGAAGAAGCTTTTAAAAATGGAGAAATACAAAAATCTCTAATCTTATACAGTCAAAGTATATTACGTTCATCACCAACAGGTTCTTTTTATACGTTCTTCTTTAATCTGTTTAACAGTTTTAAAAAATGATTAATTTTAGGCGAAGATAAAGTTGTTGACGATGGAAGATCATTGTCTTTAGGATTTTGGGGTCGTTCGCAAGTTTTTATAACAATGAACGAGTACAATTTAGCACTCTCAGACATGCAATCTGCTTTAAAAGAAAGTATTTTCGATTCTTATAAAGCGCAAGCTTTTTGGAAAATGGGTGTATGCTATAAAGCGATTGGCGAAACTGAACGAAGTAAAGTAGCTTTTGGAGTTGCCGGAAAATTATTGCAAAATAATGAGGGAGCACTTAGCAATTTGAAGAAAGATATGGCAAAGGATTACAACCACATCAATAAACAATTTAAAAAAGGTAACACACTTCTATTAGTAACAGCCAATTTTCTTGATATCGTTTTTTTATAGTTCTCCCGAGTGTTTCCGGTAAAAGTCATCCAAGACATCCGAATGCTTCAAGCAAAATTTGTATCAAACAAGCGGAGGGATTAGGAAGATTTGTAGCAGCCCAGGAAGCTGTTAAAACCGGAGATATTCTCACCGTAGAACCTCCGTACGCAGCCTGTCTCCTTCCTGAATGTTTTGGAACGCATTGCCATCACTGTTTCGAAAGGTTCTCTGTTCATAATTATTATAATTAATATTAAGATTAAAGAATTGAATAATAATATGATTCAGGTTAATAGCACCAGTCGGATGCCCAACTTGTTGCAGCATCGCCTTTTGTAAAAATGAATGCAGGGACATCGCTGTAAATACTTATCACAACTTCGAATGCAAATATCTGGACCTTTTAATCGGTTCTGGTATGAGTATCTTAGCACACACAGCGTTGAGGATGATTACCCAGAACAATTTAGAAAGAATTTTGAAAATTTACGAAAATAAAGATATGGAGAGGGTATATTCTTTATGCACTAATTCCGAATTGAGAAGACCAGAAGATTTTTTTCAACGAACTTTAATGGCTTGTTTCTTGCTGAGATGCTTGCAGAAATGCAGTTATTTTCCTGATAGGAAAAATGACGATTGTAAGAGATTTTAGGAGTTGTAAACATTATTAAATACCTAAATTTAAAAATTATTTTAGGTACCCCTAGCAAAGATGAATTAAAGGTGGCCGAACTCATTCTATTACATCTTCAAATATTGCAGTTCAACGCACACGAGGTCTACGAGAGTAAATGCTCACCGAATCATAGATTCAAGGGAGTTAAAGCAGGATATATAGGAGTTGCTGTATACCCCACATCTTCCTTCTTTAATCATAGTTGTTATCCGGGGGTTACAAGGTGATTAATTTTGTTGTATTAAAATTTGTTTGCGGAAATTTTTTTTGTAGATATTTTGTAGGGAAAAATATAATTTTAACAGCCATTAGACCGATAGGTCCTGGTGAAATAATCCCAGAAAATTACGGTCCTGTATTCACGCGTAGGAATTTGGTTGAACGACAAAAATCTTTGTCTTCCAGGTATTGGTTTGTTTGTCAATGTATAGCTTGCGTTCAGAATTGGCCATGTTTAGATAAAGGTTTGGAAAATGTTTCCCGAAATATTAGGTAGGGAAAATCTCAGTTTCTTTCTTATTGATTAGATTTTTATATTGTGATGAATTTAGATGCCCAACGCAGAGATGTACGTATTACTTCGTATTACCAGTTGAGAATGATACAGTTAAATGTCCGAAATGTAAAAAGAATGTGTCTTTAACCGAGAGTATTGTGGAGTTGAAGAATTGCGAAGAACAGTTAAAAGAAGCGGCGGAATTGATGGAAAAACAGGATTCGGAAAAAGGAATTTGTTTATTACAGGAAGCTGTAGATGTTTTCCATAAGTAGGTTTCGCATTCTGTATTAAAAACTGTGCCAAATACTGTCCGGTATCAATTAAACGAAAATTAAGTGCTGATAAGGATTTATGTAGTCCGGATTTGGCGATTACCAATTCAGATAACATTTACTAATTAAATTTTACATTTTAGGGTATCTGTTCCGCCTCATAGAGACATTCATTTGGGTCAAGAATTATTAAGGACATTCTTAGCCGATGCCGGAAATGTTCATGTTGTCGCGCAGTAATATTGTGGTCGGAATTGAGAGAAGACTTTTAAGTATATTGTTGCAAAGAAATCCATTAGTAATTTTATTATATGTGCAATAATTTCGTAAAATAAATCTATCTCAACAGCTGACATGACTCTTTTATAAAATCGTGCAAAGAGCACCTCTTTTTTTTTGGTTATAACTGCTAAAGATTATAAATCATTTGAACTTAATCTTGTCTCACGCCGCAACTAATTGGCTGTCAATTATAAATTATGTACTGAACCAGATTGAATATCTTGCCGCAATAGGATCAATAATTTACCTTTTGTATACAAGTAAACATTTTCACGCTATAATGTTACGGATGTGAAGTCAAAGTTAACGACGTTTTCATTATATTATTATCGTGGAAAGTCAGCGTTAATGTTTGTGGTAAATAACGAAATGGTCTCCTGCGCCGCTGTTATCGTTATACGGACACTATACCAGAGGTAAACTGTAGCTTTTATGAACGCAAAGTCTAGACTTCAAGACGGAGAAAATGAGAATTAATGGAGGAGAAACGCAGGTTCAGGATTGTGGCTTAAATTACCGCAGGTATAAGAAGCTATGTACTATGAGATACCTTTGTCGTTCTCCATGCTGCTTCTTTTTGATGAATAATAATGATATAAAAACTAATTATTTCAAAATAATCTAATTAACTACCGAAGATGTTTTCTTTGTTGCGAAATACTTTTTTCCTGGTAACAACGTTAATACTGCAGTATCTAAAGGGAGAGTTCATCTTTTTCATGTAAACCTTTGAACTGTGTAAGAATGACGAACAGGTTGTGTTCGGTAAAAGCATTAAAATAAATATGAATAATATATGTATGTATATATAGAAAATAAGAGGATGAAATTTAACGTCAACTTTTTTCGACGATTTCACGAATTTCGATCAACAACAAGTTATCAAACTAAAATAATAGAATTTGACATTATTAAAAAAAATCTGTGCAAGAAATTTTATCCTCGAATATTTAATAAAATTGTTTCCGAAAGAAGGACTTCGCGAAGATGATATTCATTCTATAAAACATTTTTCCTCTTACGCAACACGTCATTTTTATAACGTTCTACTGGCTGAGGTTTTTTCCCTTTAAAATTTATACCCTGAGATAGTAGACCGTATAGATTACATTTCCAACATGAGACCCTAGCAAATTGAAAAGACTTTCCGAATGTATTATACCATCTTGAATAAGTAGCTCATAATTTCGTCTCATAAATCTTGTTTCGTATTCCACGCAGTAGGTACCTTTTACTTCGTTTCTGACAACAACAACAACGAAATTGAGCTGAAAGGGAAGGTTTTAAAAATCATCTTCGTACACTCCATTTTGTCACGTTATTCATTTAAATTCGTAAAGATTAACCTTACGCTCTATTTATATTTAAATGTGTTTTTTCGACAATAATGTTTAGAATATTCTAAATTTAGACTAGCTTAACTGTTAATGTCTGTATTTGAAGTTTTTATTTCTCGTTTTAGGCTGGTTACGCACATATATACAGCGTGAAATAATTTTTATTAAAAGATTGTTGTTGGTATATGCTACTACCTGTTGCTATTCGGTGGAAGAACGGCGTTCTTTCGATAGAGAGAGACTTGCCGATTTGATTTTTCGGGGCGATCGTCAGTTCACTTTAGCGCGCTTTCCAGATAAAAGCTATTTCCCGGAGCGTGTATATCCGCTTTACTACCGTAAAAGTGTAGTCTAGCCGACAAGCACTCAAATTGTAACAGAAAAAAAGGCTTACATTATACGTGCTACTACGGCATACCTAACATGTGAAATGAATTATTATTTATGGTGAGTGCTTTTTCTATATGTATTATTATTATTATGATTCTTTTTTCATTCAGTTTTATTCGACATCAATTTTTATCTTAAAATCTGGATTAAATGGCGGGAAGTTTTTTTAAAATTACCCAGCATTCCTGCGTACGCGGTAAATATTGTTGATTTCGTGCCGTTTCTATAGCAACCGTTAGAAAACAACTTAAACAAAAAAGA
>ML218613.1:0-32575 GCA_004785975.1 Popillia japonica
AAAAAATGCAAATCGAGTCTTAGTCCCTATAGTGTATTGAAAAACAATATTTGTGAGAAACGGGTAGACCAGAAAATCCATCCTTAACTAATTACACACATAACTTCGATACCTATGTTAAAAGATTAAGTTTTGTATTTAGGAAGATACTGAGTAGAAGGGCGTGTAAAACTATGTCCTTGTTTACATAAGCAAGGGAGCATCGCAAATCCCGTTTCCGGCTGCAAAGACCTCTGTTGCACTAGCACAGAACTACATAAAATTCACGACGCTTATTGTTTATGGTGCTACATATTTAGAAAATGGAACCAACAGTTTCTGTGGTTTCGCCGTAATTGCTTCTGATTTTTATTTCGAATACACACATTATTACAATTTAGTTTACAATACTTTTTTTTATTTAAGAAGGTGATTTGTAATTATTTCGGCGCTGCTGTGTATTGGGAGTTTAACTATCAGCAATTTTGTTGATTTTCTTTTACATATAATAAGATATTAGCACAGTTTTGTGTGGTACAGATTGTTGCAAAAATTATGGTTTAGCTTGTGTTAGGATTTGTTTCAAACTTATTGGTACCTATCCAATTATTCACATCCTTGACGATTTCCTTTTACTCTTTTTGGAACCGTTCGTATTATGTATTTGCATTTACTGATGCAGTTGTTTTATTTGTGAACTATGAATAAAAAGGCATCGTACGATCGCCTCTTAAGGAACTACACTTTTTCAAGCCAGAACGTTTATCGTTTCATTGTGTTAACTTTATTCTGTTATTAAGATATTATCGTAATATCAGTATTTATTCCTCTTTTATCCTAGGAAACGCCAGATTTGAATAAAAAATAATAACACCCTCTATCAAAAACTGTTAAAAGGTCAAATACATTTACTGACTGGGTATAATATGTCGCATCGTCACATTAGTATAAGAGAATCCATTATAAAATGCCACTTCTCAATATACGACAGCTTGTTTTGAAATATCCGTTTATTTAACATTTTACAGGAACTTGACTAATCTATTAACCAAGAAGTTAGTTGCGGACATTTTATGTTGATTACAATGGTTGAAATCAGCTGGAATGAACCTATGTATTTATGCCGGTTCCGTTTCTATAAATGTCAATTTCTAGTTTGCTACGCGCATTTCCACGCATTTCTGTTCGGTGTTCCGTTAGTAATGATGATCTCACGCATCGTCGAAACACGTCTGGACTTAATTTCAAAGTTGTGGTGTTTACTTGTATTTTATGCTTCTCTTAAAAGTTGTAGAAAGGGATAAGCTTATTTCATGTAGTACGATAATAAGAAGCATTTTACAAATCATTGAAGGGCCAGGTTAATCAGGGAATAATATCCGAAAGGGCGGCGAAGAAATGTACTGGTCATAGCTGTAGAATGTAGACGTTTCAAATTCTAAATGTTCTCGCGGTATTTGCGTTTAATGATATCTCATTCGAATACATTATTTCTGCTTTCAACAATTATAAGAAACATGTGAGCGCGATAATTAAAATAAGCGTATTTGCATTGAAATGATTAACGCTTGCATTATGGGCTTATATTCTCGCATATTTAACTTCTGCATCAGCAGCTGTGTATTTCGTACAACATGGAAATCATTCATTGTTTCCATTCGTTTGTATTGTTTTGTTTGCGTTACTACGTTGGCTTATCTGTGCAGATGGGCTCAGCGTATTCGATTTGAATTAAACTCCAACTACTGAATTCAATGTTCGTAAAAATGTATCTATCAATGACTTGCTCGCAATGGATATTCTAGACTATTCATAAAGAACTTCAGTTTAGTTATATAAATGCAATATATTCGGTAATTTTTCTTCTAGCTTACTAGATTTAGAATTGATTTAACCGAAATGTGTAATACTCATAAATAATAGTAACATTTGGTTTAACATAATTTATTAGGTCAATAAGTTGTACATCAAACATTTATTACAATAAATACATCCAGTGAATAACATAAGTTATACATTTATAATACATTTAAATATATATTTTGCATGCCTTAAGACTAAATTGCGATGCGTCCAATCTGACGATTTCGCATAGAATCTAACAAATTGGACTCACGTGACGACAATCGCCATCAACGATAGTCATTTGTTGTTCGGACCCTTACCAGCTTTTTTTGTTTGAAACAACTTAATCTTAATGTTTATCTTTCACACGGATATGATTACAATGACGATTATTGTCTCTTCACAATAATCTTCTACGGAGATTTCATTCTCCTGAAGTTTAAAACATTTTGCGCTATTTATTCACATAGATATATAAATATGATATATAAATACATATAAAACAGAAATTTACAGCAGCCAAAAATTATTCAATATCCACTTTTCGTAAAAGACAACAATAAACATAGATGTAGGGTATGTATAAGGTACAAGGTCCCCGATTTATTCCTTGGTGTCTTATTTAGTACACTGTTTTCACAAAGAAGTCTCTGCGCTATTTTTTGTATTCATTTTTGATTGGCTCAGCAATTCTCTTAGAAACGATTTTCTTTTAAAATCTTTGTTATCACTGGAACTGTCATGTTGTTTCTTTTTAATCTACACAATGAGATAAGAACTAAAATGTTAGAGATAGTATAGGAATATTTATGCACAGTAATGATACGAGCAATCGATAGGGTTTCTTTTATGCGATTATGGATGGGAGCGTTTATAATTGGTCCATAAACCTGTATACGCGCGTTGAAGGGAAATAAATGGAAATTAAATTCTGGGACATCTGATCGCCCCATCTCCTTTTGGTGGAAAGATCGCGTGCAGCCATTCACAGCGACCTCTAACGGGGGTCCCAGATGATCATTGTAGAAACGATTATTTGAACACTCCCATCGGTTCCATTGAAATAGCCATCAATGGTTTTACGGTAACAACTAGATAGTTGTAGAAAGAGTAGCAATTGATTATTTTACAGATATACTTTCTTTATATCTTACTGCACTTTATTCGTTTTGTCCAATTCTAGTTGTGAAACAAACGCTTATGACGCGTTAATTTCTTCCAGTGTGAGATTATTCTTCGTCTTCCTCCTCGTTTTGGTATGTCACATAACGTACTGACGACTTTTCGCCAGTAATTAGAGACTGTAACAAAACAAAAAAAGGTTAAGTAGTACAGTACATTCACGGAAATACTTTTAAAAATTAAATTAATGAGGTTTACAAATTTCGTTTTAAAACGATTTACCGATCAATTCTTGGTTTTTGGCTGTGAAGCTTGGCTCCTAGCTAAGGACATGAAGAGTACATAAGAAGAGACATGTAACCATAAAAGACAAAACACGCAATGACACAATTAGACAAGACCTGAACATACACCGATTTTACATTTCATCGAAAAAAAAAACTTGAATGGCGGGGACATTTGCAAACACTGGACGGAAAATCCCAATAAGAGAAAATGGGGGTCCAAATCATGGATAAAGAGGAAGAGATGAAGACCCAGTGAGACATGGGACTAAGTGGTTGGGAACACGTTGCACAGAAAGGAAAAACATGGCAAGAAGCAATGGAAGTTGCAGTAAATAGAAAATACTGAAAAATCTTCATAAGCCAATGAAATGTATCTAAACATCCCTACACCCCTAAGGGTATGCGGAGATTTTTTCGTTTATATATACATATACATACGTATTTTGATTTATTCTTGCCAAGCTGTACTTTCCCAAAATTGTCATTTTTTTATTATTCTTTTCCTGTTCTGAGAAACCGGTTTCAGTTTTTTGTGTAAAAGATCACTGCAGCAAATTACATTTTGGATTTGTTAGAGCACATACAAAGTAAACCTTACTTCAAAACGGTTACTGCTATCACTACTTGTATAATCTTATCTATGATATAATATGAATGTGAATTTGAAATAAAACGGTCAACATTTTTTAATACTTATGTCAAGAAATTTGGTGGTTATAGAAAACATCCTTCTGTAGTTCACGAGGTCAGTACGCCGCTATAGATATGTATGTATATATATGCATATTGGATATATGCATGGGTTTACGCTTAATATGCAATTAGCTAAATACGTATTAATATATATATACATATATATAATTGCGTTTCAATTCGGCCTTTTACTTTTGTTGCATAGTTATATTGTATTTGTAAATTTTTGTGGTATTGCAGTTAACCGCAGTGTAATACGCATATAGGTATGTGTTTGGGTGACATTGACTAAATTTAGTTCAATAGAAAGTTTTGTCGTGTAAATATAAATAAACTCACTTTAACGGCAAAATAGTAGTAAGCTATCTTATATATTTTTTTATGTATAAGGAAAAGAAAAAAATATTTGTATAACATATATAACAATTAAAAAAAAATTAATTAATTTTATTATAATAGTTATTACCTTTTTTTCCTCTTTTGTCGGAGGATTTCTTAAACTAACCAATAATGGAGCATACAAGAAGTTTATAATTGCTATACCAAATAACATCCATTCAAACCCAATCGTCTTTACTAACGTGCCACTCATCGCTGGACCTGAAAATATAAATAATTTATCTATAATACTTACAGACAAATTTGACTGTAAGTACATTAATTATAACTATTTATGTTCTATGTAATTTTTGTAGTTTATATTTGTAGATTCTAGACTAAAGATGGCAATTTAGCCGAAACATGTATCAAGTGTAAATTAAAATGTTGTAAGGCTTAACCCTTTGCTCCCCAGTGGTTTCGCGGTGAAACCACTTACAATAAAAATATATATGCAGTTACTGCTGGTATCCTCGTAAAACCACATAATCGAGGTTATAGCTGAAACTTCCTTCTGCCCATTTTTAATCACAGCCACGCCATGTGGCGTATGTACACTGCAAACAATTGCGTTGTTTACTGGCTGTCGTACCGTGAGTATTTTTGTTGTATTCAGGTTGAAAATCAACATGGCTGGTAAGATTGCGAATTAAAATTGTTAGTATAGATGTTTAGGTGTTGCAAGCTAATAGTTTTGTAGTAATTTGATAAAAGTTTGTGTGCTTTCTAACCTACAAAAGTTGCTGGTTTCGTTGTGCGACCACTAA
The DNA here is from genome assembly GCA_004785975.1 of Popillia japonica. NCBI lineage: Eukaryota > Metazoa > Arthropoda > Insecta > Coleoptera > Scarabaeidae > Popillia > Popillia japonica. The sequence continues at coordinate 5,072 of ML218613.1, forward strand.
GAAATAAGTACACCATTCTTTGTATTTTAGAAACACGAACGTATTCGTATAGAGAACTGGAGAGCTGGAACTTACAAGAATTAGTCCCTCTGATAACTGTTCGGAAACTGAGTCAGAAACACATCGCGATCGAGAAGATATTCTTAATTTGGAAGATGATCTGTTTGATATTGCCGGAATGCCAATTAGTTTTGATGGCGATAATAGTAATAATCAAAGCCTGAATACTGACTTTGATTGGGAAAGTGAAGATGAATTACCACTTTCCACTATAAAAACTAAATTGCATTTACAAAAAACTATTTGGACTTCCAACTGACCACTGTTTGCAAAATAGAAAACCTTTACTGAGCAAACCGGTTCAGTACTACCAGATAACTTAGACACTCCGGTAGATATTTTTTATATCTGTTTCCTGAAAAGCTTTTGGACGAAATCGCATTCCAAACAAACTTGTATGCCTTGCAAACCAGGGGCGATTGTTCCAAGTCATATGTACATACCTACTAATTCTGCAGAAATTAAAACATTCCTTGGTATTAATGTCCTAATGGGAGTGAAAAAACTACCGGGCTATTGTGACTACTCGTCGTCTAAACCCTAACTTAGAGACTATTTTATCAGCGCTGCCATGACCAGAGATCGATTTGCTTGGCTTTTGGGGCACATCCATTTAGCCGATAACTCCTTTATGCCTTCAAGAAGTTCGGATAAGTACGACAAATTATATAAGTTGAGGCTTCTGATCAACACCTTGGAAGATACATGCAAAAATTCCTTCAGGCCTTCTCAAAATCTCAATCAATAGACGAGTCTATGATACGCTTCAAAGGGAGTAGTTCATTAAAACAGTTTATGCCCCTAAAACCTATCAAAAGAGGATATAAGATGTGGGTAAAGGCTGATGAAACGGGTTATATGTGACAGTTCCAAATATACACAGGCAAAGTAAATGACACAAGTGAAAAGGAATTAGGAGCGCGTCTAGTAAAAGATCTAACAAGGGACCTTGTAGGAAAGGGTTACAATGTATATTTCGACAATTTTTTTAATTCTGTTCAACTGCAGGAAGATTTACAAGCCGATTTTATATATGACTGCGGAACAGTTAGAAAAATTCGGAAAAATCTCCCTGCTGACTACAAAAATGAAAAAAATCTAGGACGAGGTGATTTAGACTGGCGCATTAGTAAAGATGGTTTGGTATTTCTAATATGAAAAAATTGGAAAGCTGTCCATTTTCTTGGAAACCATCATAATCTCTCGTCGTTAGAATCTGGTCGAAGAAAACTTAAAAGCGGCGAATCGGAGGAAGTAACATGTCCCAGTTTAGTCAAGGACTGCAACAAGCATATGGGATACGTCGGTAAACTAGATATGCTAAAATCTATTTACGAAATTGATCGTAAATCGAAAGAATGGTGGCACCGTATTATGTGGTATTTAGTCGATACTGCTGTGGTCAATGCCTTTATTCTTTTCAAACATAGAACCGATGGAGCCTCACAAAATCTGAAAGATTTCAGGACAGCAGTGGCTGTGGGTCTAATCGGAGCTCCGCCTGAAAATAGTAAACGATGCTCAATACCTCGAAATCATTAGGTATAAAGTGTCTGTTCCCTACGGGGTAAGATATGATCAGTGTTGTCATATGTCCATCCATTCAACATTCAGAAGATGCGCTTTGTGCAGCACCCCACAGCAACCACATCGTATCCACTGGACATGTAATACATGCAAGGTGGGACTATGTCTTTCAGAACAAAGAAACTGCTTCCTGTCTTATCATAGGAAATAATAGTTCTGAAGAATATTTTTTTTACAAGTTGTCTGTTATTTCCTACATGGTGAAACCTCCCTCTAAATTCGAAACTTTTTCAAAATACGACTTTTGAATCTACATATATTCATGCTCTATAGGGTCCAGCGAACACAGTTCAATAGCAGATATCTGAATTACTAAGGTAAATAAGAGCTCGGGAACAAAGGGTTAAGAAGACTGTTTTTATTCCATATAAGTATTATACTTTACCTTACAACATGGATTATTTAAACTTAACAATATTTTTAATTGTAAGAAATCATAATGTTAAAATTATACCAAAGGATTCTTCGGCTGAAATTATTATTCGAAAAGGATAAATTTACCAATTGAAGACTTTAGATTATAATCAACCACTTTCAGTTTTTAAAAAGGATCGGTGTCGTTGCTATCTACTTTTAGAAAAATATTTTAGAAAATAACATATACAAGACTATTTCATTTTTTTGATATGTCTTTGATTTTGAACAGTAGCTAGCTTGGTTTTATGCAATCCAAGTCTATTGTCGTTAAATTACGTTTGTCAAGATCTGGATAGGGAGAATTAGTGGTATTTATTTTGATCTGACTAAGTTAATCGTTATTTATAATTTTAACATTTGAAAGTTAGATCATATTTATCCGACAAGACTTAAAGGGTTGTCGTGAATCAATTTTCAGGACTTTATTCGTCTCCTTCTAAACCGACAGCTATTAAATGTGGAGTATCTTGGAACATTACTTTTTTAATCATCACACTGTTTGCTGACTAGACTCTGGTACTGGTTTTCGGAAGTAGTTTCAGTAACATCGCAATTCCGACCGACAAATGTGTTTCATGAATGGTTGAGTGCGGCCAAAACAAAGATCTGACTGAAAATGCTGCTTTTTGGTTTAATACCCTAAAAGGGAGTACTGGCGTATTTCTTTTAACAAAGCTTAATGGTCAATTGTCATTGTTATCTGCGAACATTGGATTGGGGGTTTGATAATAAATTGAAGTGGTCTAGTCACTCTGAGTAATGTAATAAACTAAATATGTAGTACAACTCATGCTATTCGCCGATTAGTGGTTTGTTCCAGTTTTGATGCTATAACTGCAATTATTGCGTTGTTTCACATATTCGGTATCTTTTAATGTTGTAGGTCATTTGCCTGCAGCTACCAAGATATTTATAATTCAGAAAAAGAGAATCTTGTAGACGTATATTTGTTAATAATGGTTTATTGTATTTCTGTTATTGTGTGTTTATGTTCTTTATTTACATTTAAGAATAAAGATGGGTTCGCGATAGCAATTACATATATAAGTGCTTCGCTTCATGCACTTTCGTTGTTTGAAAAAAATCCTCTCTTTATGTGCAGTTACAAAAAAATATTCACAACTTTCGAAATTATTTTATTTGTTACCACTGATTATGATTGTAAAATGTTACTCGATGTGATTGTGAGCAAATGACGACTTACCTATCGCAAACCCTAGACAAAAGGCAACATCTCCTATAGCGTAGACGCTACCATACACTGCCGTATGCCTTATATCTACAAGAAAACCGAGTTCGGGCATCATTGAACTATCCACCATTCCTATGGCAAACCCTAAGCCGGCATTCGGTATTATTAAATCGTTAATACTCTTCGCCAACGGTATCTATAAAATACGATCAAATGATTTTAACATAATAAATTGTATGTATTAAATTTAGTCGAAATGAAGACTTACAAGAGGGAGAAGTACTTACACACATTAAGCAGATACCTATAATAATCAAGCCTAAAAGTGCTGCCAACCAGCGACCCATTCGGTGGCCTAGAGGGCCGAATAGATTAGTACCAATCAAATACGATATACTGGCAGGCAGGAACGTAGCACCTTGTTTCCATTTTTCGGCATTCATGGTGTCGATCATCCATATCGGTAATGATGGTTCCAACATTGCTATACCCATATTAGCGAATGTAATAGCACCTGTAGTTCATTGGTAGGTAAGCACAATACAAGTTTAAATTAAATTTAAATTGGCAGGTCTTTCATCACAAGATAGCTTACCTGCAGCAATTATGATGTATGGGTCGGTTACCAGTGCTTTTAATGATGGTGGGTCTGACTCTTGTCTCACAACAGCGGGTTGAAGCATGAATAGTTGTAAAACTGAAAATATTAGTCGAATCAGTAAGTAATTGTTGAAACATCTGTTGTTAGTGCAATTAATTCACTCGTTTGCTTAACAGGCAGAACTACAGCGTAATTACAAAAGATTAAATAATAATAATAAAATACAAATTTATGGTTGTTAACTGGTATGATCTACTTACTCACTTTAATTGTAATAAATGAAAGGTTTAAAAATTATATGCAATATGTTAAAATCACCAGAATGTATACATTTTTAAATTAATATATAGTATCCTATGTCTTCAAACCACATTTATTTAAAGAGAATACATTACGTAATGAATAACACTACGAAAAAGCTGTTGAAGTATGGTCTGACAAAAATGACATCAACTGAGACAGAGTATAAAGTGTGTATAAACGGACGGCCTGGAGAAAAATTTAGAGCATTTAAGGGTTTGAGGATAGAGATCCATTGCTCTCAAGTTTGTTGAATATTGTTTTGAAAAAGGCTGTAAGAGAAAGTGGATTGAAAATAAAGTGAACAGTTTATAACCAGACCATACACATACTAGTGTACTCTAATGATATTGTAATACCTGCAAGAACTAAAGCAAATTTAGTGGAAGCCATAAATCAATCAGAGAAAACCGTTAAGGATAAGAGTTTAATAATTAACGAAAATAAAACCAAGTATATTGTGCTGCAGGATGGAAGTTTAAATACGAACTGTGAGAAACTAATTGTTAAGATCGAGAAGATCCAGTACGGGTTCGATAAAGTGGAAAGGTTTAACTACCTAGGAATTAGCATTACAAACTAGTGCGAGGAAAAAATCGGCATTCAGGAGAGAATTGCAAAAGGAATAAAATGTATGGGGGACTATACGGTCTGTAAAAATTAAAACGCAATTTAAACAAACAGTTACTTACACAGAAGTATAATAAGACAGATAGTTATCTATGGAAGTGAATTATGGAAACTAAACAGGGCGGAACTACAAATGTTGGAAATCTTTGAAAGAAAGGTGCTAAGAAGAATATATGGAGAGAAAAAAGTTGGTAACCAGTGGATGAGGAAAACGAACAGTGAATTGATATGATGAATCCTGTATTACCAATGTAATAAGAACTCAGAGGATAAGATGGTTAGAGCACGCGTCGAGACAAACGACCAACCAAACAAGTTTTGATGGGAGATGTGAGCGGAAGAAGAGCGGAAGAGGCACACCAAGAACGAAGCGGTTTCAAAAAGTACAGGGAGACCTGAAGGAAATGGGAATGGAAATGGAAGGACTGGCAGAGGTTATCGCAGACCAAAAAAAGCTAGAACAGATTACGCAACAAAACCTTGGGCCTTCTTGGCTCGGAGAGGCTGACATTATATATATATATATATCGCAGTTTGAATCTTATGTTAAACTTCAGTTTCTGTTAAATGTGCTAAAGCTACTTCAGAATCGGAGATGTTGTTGTAAGTAATAGCATGTCGTAGGGATTAAGTCTTGATTCATTGTTATTTGCGCAATTTTCTGATGAAAATGTGTGACATTATATGGTATGTTGTTGATTAGATTTTTACTGTACTTGCTTGGTGTTACTACTGTGACTAGCCTGCATGATATGGAAGCAATTTTTTAGATCTATAGATCCGATTTTACCTGCAAGATCGATGGACTAAAAAGATGTGATAGAGTATATTAGGCTGATGGGTTTAATGGCAAGAATGTTGAATGGTATGTCAGAGTAGTTGTACTTGCCGCAGAAACAAAAATATTTTAATGGAAATCTTTTTTTCTTCAGGAGGAAGAGAGATATCGATATTCATCACGTTATTTGATATAGAAATACTTAATGCCAATTGGCTCAGGAATAATACGCTAACTAAATATCGCAAAGGAAAGTAATTGTGATGGAGAAAATGATACTGCAGCAATCTTACATAAATTGTGATGATATAATATTTGATGATGTGTACCTTTCGATTTTGATTCCTGCCGAGTGTCTAGTAAACATAGAACGTTTTGTAGGATCAAATTTGCAGACAGATTCGATTATAGATTATATTTTGCGGGTAGATGTAGATTGAGGATATGCGAGCGAAGTCTTTTGAAGTAACACAAGAGCAAGAAATCAATATGAAAATCTATTACCTTCTGACTAATGGTCTATCAACAAAGCAACAAATTATTAACAGTGAGACTAGACGACTATAATTAAGATAATAACCAGACTCTGCCAGCGGAGAAAGGATATCAGGACATGATAACTTAATTCTTCATATCTTATTATTGTGAAGCGTTGAAAGGGCTACGTTTAAAAAGGCCAAGATATTGCTCAGCGAAAAGCAATTCGAATTTTTGTATAGAACTCGTGGAATACCAACATCTCTTGATATAGTTTTGCTGTACTATTGTGGAAGCCGTTATAAGACTACAATAATCTTGGATAAACATTCTATTCAGCATTTAACTCCCTATTCGAATACACATATTTTGGTGTTATTTGTGTTAAACGTTAGGTGATATTTTCATGGATTTGTTTGGTTTTCTTATATCAAGTGCTATTTTATGTACCTATATTTAGTTAGTTTCACAATACTACAATCTGTTACAATAACAAAAGTCCCACTTAACGTTTCTTACTTCAGATATCTTGTAGACACTATTATAGTATGTATAATTTTTCATATCTATTATTTTGTGACAAAAGAAAGAAATGGTGATTACTACTACATATGCAGTAAACGAGGAAAATAAATCACTAGTATTAGAATCCTTACGTCCGTCTCCTAAAGCAAGTGCAGATAGTATAAGAAAAGGTGCAGATTTTCCAACAAATTCATACATGAATCCGCCGAAGGGCGGTCCGATTAGTACGCCAAGAGCAAGGCCACCAAGAGCGATACCCATTGCGTTTCCTCGCTCTTTGTCGTCAGGATAACGTTCCGCGAGCATTCCCATTCCTGATACGCTCGAGCAGGATGATCCGATACCTTGAAGTGCTCTTGCTATAAACAGTACACTGTAGCTTCTGCCAAAAGCGAAAACTGGAAAATAAATGGCAATTGTTACAATAATATAATACTAAATCTTTAACTTAATAATTATACAATAAAACTATAAAACTTTAACGTTAACAATTTAATTTTATCAAAACTTCGCTTAATTGATTGCTTATTTTTAGAAACTAGTAACTGTAGTGAAGGCTAGGTAATGCTAATATTATTGGGACGATACATAAACTCTCACACACTTATAAATAGATTTTGCGGCAAAATTCGCGGTTCATTGATTTATTACGCGAGTTTCATAAAATAAGCCAATTCGACTGTGATAATTCTCCGCTTTCTGAGGTGTGGAAGATATCCCAACCGCCTATTTCCGGTTGCCAGCATATCATATCTTAGCATTAACACCGCTTCCTAGATTGATTTAATTAGTATCCAATTAGGTTGCTTCGATTAGTCGGAGTGCTTTTACTACGAAGTAACTTTGGCCACGTTACGGAGGTAAAGTATGAGATGTTCAATAGCCGTACAAAGTTAACCTAATTATCTTCATTTCATTTTTTCACAGTTCCACAGTTCTGGGATGTTAAAGTATACATCTGAAATTTCTTACTTTTTTAAGTTACAACATTTTATGGCATATCTATCTCTTCCGATAGAATGGCGAGTTTTGCTGCCTGTTTCTTCACTTTTCATTCTATTTATTGCGAAATTTTTATCGTTGTTTTATATAATTTTCATTTTGTTTGATTATATAACTGTGTCAGATCACATATTGCATTTTTATGTAAATTATGGTGCATTGATGCTTAGCGAATGGTTTGCAATTAGAGTGTAAGATACAAGTTTCTACTTTTAAGAGCTTTTGAAGTAACAGTTAGGAACAATAGTTAATTCCAGCTCTTTCGTAAATAATAACTTTTTGAAGTAAGAATTTATGCCGCATCTAAGTAGTATTTTTCATTTGAAGATCTTATTTCGAATTCGTTTAGATGTCAAATGTTGAAGCAACCTCCATATATGCAAACAGTACGGTGGTAGTACCATTTCATAACATTATCGGATTGGAGCCCGCCAAACTATAGGCTTACGATTGGTTTATTGCCTGTCATGTTTACAGGCTCAAATTTGCGAGACTTTAACGACGCCATATTGTAGACACAGCTTACTACTACTACTCTGTAAAGTAAAGTAGTAAGTAGTAGTAAGTAGTAAGTACTACTACTACTCTGTCGTAACTCATTTCCCAAATTTTACACAAGGGAGGTATGCAATAGTGCGAACGCTGTCACTAGAGCTCGTATGGTCGTTGGGTTCTTGCTTCTTGTTTGACATTCGGATACGTTCGAATGGGTGCTCTAATGGCACAGTTCCAATGACACCTAAATGCCTCTGTATGAGCCCTTGGTAGCCCCAATCTTGCGCATATCTCCTTGGTTCTAATTTGGGATCAATGACTGCTGCAATGTATTCATGTTGGGTTATAGTCTTGCATTCTTTATCGTGTTGTTTCCTCCACAACGGCACGAATTCTCTTGAGTGTTTGTGTACTAAGTGTGTGAGGGTGATATTGAGGTGCTAGTTATTTTCATCGTGTGTTAGATGAACGAATGTGAGCGATTTGTTGGTGAGTGTGTGAGGGTGATGTTGGAGTACAAGTTATTTTCATCGTGTGCTTGATTCCTTGGCTGGCTATATATTCAATGTGAATGCTCTGTCGTAACTCATTTCTCAAATTTTACACAAGGGAGGTATGGAATAGTGCGAATGCTGTCACTAGAGTTCGTATGGTCGTTGGGTTCTTGCTTCTTGTTTGACATTCGGATTCATCCGAATGGGTGCTCTAATGGCACAGTTCCAATGACACCAAAATGCCTCTGTATGAGGCCTATCAAACTGTTGTGGGTGCTTGGCGTCCACAAGAGTATCGATGTGGTAGCCTCAATCTTGCACATATCTCCTTTGTTCTAATTTGGGATCAATGACTGCTTCAATGTATTCATGTTGAGTCTTAGTCTTGCAATCTTTATTGTGTCGTTTCTTCCACAACGACACAAATTCTCTTGAGTGTTTGTGTACTGAGTGTGTCAGGGTGATATTGGAGTGCAAGTTATTTTCATCGTGTGTTAGATGAACGAATGTGAGCGATTAGTTGGTGAGTGTGGAGGGTGATGTTGGCGTGCAAGTTATTTTCATCGTGTGCTTGATTCCTTGGCTGGCTATACATATATTCAATGTGAATGCTCTGCAGCAACTCATTTCCCATCGAACGAAGAGATTGTTTGTTGCTTCAGGAAAATTGGTTAAATCGACGGAAAATGATGAGTTAGATACAATTTTCTAGTTATAGACGCTAGTGTAGGCTCTACAATAAGTGTCATTTACAAATGTTTACTTCGGATTCTAAGGTAGAACGATAGAAAGGTAATGAATTATATAAATGTTTAGAGTTACAAAAAAAAGTCCCTGGAACTTTTACTAATATCTAATCAAGTGTTAGTTGTCAATTCTGAAAAAAAGTTTTGTGCTATATGTTACTGTCATTGTCTTTTTACAAAATAATGTTGGTATTTTCAGTTTTTCCAATGTTATCTATGTAATTGATTCTCTAAAATTGTGTAAAGGAAGAAAGTAGTATGCTAATATTTTAGATACTGTAATTGAAAATATATTACGTGGAAGGAAAATATCAGCTACTGACCAAAATAATTGTGAAAATTAATTTAATAATTAACAATTTAATTTTTTTCTAGTGAAACACGAAATGAAATGTAATCTGATCAAGTAGACCATTTCACAACTATAAAAGTTGCCTGCATGTAATAGATGTATAAACACAGAGTCGCACATCAAATTAAGATGATTACTTAGAAATAATTGATCCTTGATGGAAGAAGTAGTGGGAACTATGGTAAAACGTGCGGCTATTGCTCTAAATAACAACATGTATAGTAGAGAATTATCGACCGATATCTTTATTAAGTGTTTTTTCTAAATTACTTGAAAAATTGGTAGCGACCAGACTGGTAAACTTCTTGGACAAGGAAAATTTACTAAACAGCAATCAATTTGGTTTCAGAAAGGGTCGATCAACTACCTCTGCAGTATTGAAGTTTCTAGACGAACTTTATAGGAATCTTGACATGAAAAACGCATGTGTTGGATGTTTTGTAGATCTCAGTAAGGCTTTTGACTTAGTTGACCACAAGATCTTATTAAAAAAATTAGAATATTATGGTATAAGAGGCATTTCGTATAAATGGTATTCACATAATAGGATGCATTATGTTGAAATCAATGGTGCGAGGTCAGAAGCATTACTAAAACGTGGCGTAGCAGAGGGAAGCGTTTTGGGTCCCCTACTATACATACTTTATGTAAACGATGTGTCGCTACCAAATGCTGGTATGTTTGCGGATGATGCATCTTTACTCGCAAGTGCAAAAAAGAAGTCATTAAATTGGAGACTATTGCCTCAATATCAAAGCTGGATTCTTATTTCAATGTCAATCGACTACATTTCAATAGTAAAAAACTGTATTTGTAGAATTCCAAACCACCAATTGCGATAGAAATTCCTCGCTTTACGTTGCTGTTGATGGGGCTAGTATTCAACAGGTAGATTCCCATAAATTCCTGGGGCTTACCATAGATTCGCGCTGCAATTGGAAGTTACATATCGATTCATTACGAAAGAGATTAAACACCCTTTGTTTCATGTTGTCCAGGTTGAGACAAGAGCTTAGTTGTGATGTTTTAAAAATATTTCATTATGCACATTTCCATTCTTTAATATCATATGGTCTTGCCGCCTGGAGTGCTTCATCGGACGTTGGGATTGTTTTTAAGATACAAAAAAGAGCTCTCCGTACAATATTGGGAGTGAGTCCTAGAACAAATTGTAGAGAATTATTTAAGGATCTAGGAATAATGACTCTCCCATGCGTATATATTTATCAGTTATGCATGAATGTTGAGGATAATACTTTTGATGTAACAAATATCAACCGGTATCACAACTATTATACGAGAAATATTCATCTACTGGAGGTCCCCCGATACAGAATTGCTTTAACTGAAAAAAAATCCTAGATATATATGGCTATTAGGGCGTTACCTACTCGCTATAAAGAAATGTCGTTGAATATATTTAAAAAACAGAATAAACAGCTTCTCCAAAACAAGGTTTATTATTCAGTTGATGAATTCCTCAGAGATCCTGGGATTTAAATTATTGTGTAATTCTATCTCAAACCTGTATCTACATATACAAATTTTACTATAATGACTCTATATTTGTATGACGTATCCTATGCTTGAATAAGTCACCAGGATTAATAAAGATTATTATTATTATTATTATTATAAAGAAGAAATGCACTTAATTTTAATGTAATATAAATATTTAATTTATATACTTACTTATTGTAGATAAGAACATAATAATGAATCCCGCGAACATTGGAATGCTGTAGCCAATTCTGTTGAAATTAGAAAATGAAAGTAATTAAGAATGGAACGCAGATTAATGGATGATTTTAATACTTATGCGTTAGTGGGCCCACAAAGGGATTTGCCACTAGCTGCACAAATGCCTTCGAAGCTAACATCATTCCAACTTGCACAGTTTCTCCAACTAAATCCTTGTGTCGATTTATTCGTTTGATTTCATCCAAAGCAGTTTGATTAACTGAAAATTAAAACAAAGATATTTTTGTACAACTACTAAGATAATTATAAGAGAATTCAAGACATAATAGGTTAAAGAAGTTTTTAACCATTACAAATAGATGCTCCAGCCAACAAAAACTTGCTACTTATGTATGTAGAATACCAGGCCCTTTCCAAATGATCACGGGTACAGTGCAGTACTATACAGGACGAAGAAAATTGGTAGTTGCAGAAAACTATTAAACTTGGGTAACTGAACAAAACAAACTACGAAACAAACTATCACTCATACGGACAGTATTCAGGATATTGTCTTACGTATGCGGTATATGCATCACAATGGCAAATTAGTCGAGCACTCGGAAGACCAATTAAAAATTACGTTACTATCGGATGACTTAATATATAGGTAAAAACTTATGTACATTGCAACATAACGATATATACGACAAATTTAGAGAAAGATTTGGAGTCTGAATCTAAAGAGTCTTAAGCTTAATTAGTCTTGATAAGAAACTAGTGGTGCAGATATTGACTATTTGCAATGATGTTTGTACAATATTTTTCCGCAAAAGTTATCTCTTTATTAGAACTGCAATACAATTAAAAGATTGCTTGGTATTAAAGAAATTATATTACCATTATTCACTTTACCTGGAAAATTAAAAAATGTGCATTTTGGACTGATCAGCAAGCGCTGTTAATGCACTACATTTTATTACACTTTGCTTTTTATTATGGACTGACTAAAAGCCTTAATTTGTGACGAATAAATTAAATCACAAACTATATTGTTGCAAGTATTAGATAGCAAATGAATATTGGTGCAACTAAATCTGTATAAAAACCAATCTCCTTCTCAGGAAAGTTTTTAATAAAATATGTATCATCACTGACGGCTTTTTACGAAAAAAGAAATTCTCTTACTTTTCCATGAAGAGATTCATGTTCATGAGGGCTCACTAATATAGAAAAGTTTAGATATTCCATGTCTGTCTACAAGTGTTAAGGGTAACAAAATGCCTAGAGTTCGAAGATGACAAAATTATCACCGTGTTAGTGACTTTGATAGGGCTAGGATTGTTGTCTATAGAGATGTTGGTAATTCCTATCGCGAAATTGACCGTCGTTTTAATTGTACTGCAATGACGATAATGCGTGTGTGTCGTGTATGGACAGCAGAAGATAGAGGAATACGAACAAGACCAACTGGTTAACCGAGGCGTACCACAAAGCGTTAAGATAGGTGCTTCAGACAACTACCTCTACGATACCGTTTTTCTGCAATGCATCAAATCGCTGACTAATGGCTTCGAGGAGAAGATAGACCTGTTACTATGCGTACACTATATCGTCGCATTCGAGCTTTTGGACTTTTTTCATACCGTTCACGACTAGTGCTTCCTTCGACTGAGGACCACTGTCGTCAGAACCTTGTAAAACTTCTTACTTTGTGAGTACATAAGCCTAAGTACATTATTAGTTTATTATATTTGGTAAATAACAGTTGAAAATGCGCAAAGACGAAAATAAGTAGTGTAAGTATGAAAATATGAAGTGGATCAAAATTTGTATTGCTTAAATGCCGATGGTATCGTCGGTGGTTTACGAAAGTCTGTCTGTCAACTGCATCACTTAATCGGTTATTTGGATTAGTGACATTGCAATGGGCATTGTATTGGACGTAGGAAAATGTTAAGATCAATGTTGGCGTTTATTTCGGATTCTTTATCTTTGGTAATTTCCCAAAAATGTTTTTCTGAAGTAAGGCAGTTCAAAGTTTCGTAGTTAGATCTGCACAACGGATCGATGGTTTGCAGCCCGAAGACTCTATATTTTAGAACTGCCATGGGCATTATTGCGATTAGCTTAATCATATGTTTATATGTTTAAGTTTAGATCTGTAGTCCACATCGTCAGTCCTGAGGTTTCCCCGAAAACTCTGTATAAATAGGTACCTTTATAAAAAGTTTATAGCCATAAGCTAAATAAATTCTAGCCAGCAATAAAATGAAATATTACTTTGCAAATTAAAGAAGTTTATTGCAAAAAGTTACCAGTCGTTGTTTCCTCTGAAGGGAAGAATGTAAGATTTTCGACTTCTGCGGTTACTACAATTTCTCCGGGGCATGGTGGTTGTGTCCTAACTGTTGTTGTTGGCCTTGGAGTTGTAGTTGAGGGAACAGATCCGTCTAACGGAGCATCTGGATGGTTGATGTTGTATAAGAATTCCGGTATTATTGGTACTGCAAAAGAAGATACAAATTTAGTACAATTTCGCCAAGATTATATTTACAGTTTATAATTGTTAGTTTTAGAAGTTTTTGCGCTTTTTTGGTCTAATAAATATGTAATGCGTTTCTTCAAAACAATTATTATTTTCAAATTATTATTTATTATTTGCGTTCGTGTTACAGAAAACGTATGTACGACAGAATGCAATATCGTTGTAGTAAACTAACTTGTTGTTTACATTATTTAATTCGTTGTAATTACGCCAAACACTACTTCGTATTCCTTGACTGTTGCGATACAAGATATTAGATTTGTGATATTGGAATATTAAAATCGCGTAATAAACTATTTAATTCGTCTTGAGCAGTCAAATGAATGTCCGTGATGTAAGTTCAATAGATATGTGTCTATTCGGCCATCAGCATCTGTATTATAAGTCTCAGTATCGTTATATTTTTAGGCAGCATTTGCGTAACATTTATTATAGGGCAAAATTCTTTAATCTGATGCTTTCTACACATAATCATACTTTTTGTAATTGCCTCATTTATAATCCCCTGTAAGGTAATTTTCATTGCTACGTTAGTTTTTCAATTGTTTCTCATTCGGCATTCGGTTGGTGATGATGACCTCTCGTCGAAACACGTCTCGTATTAATCAAAATTTTTGGTGTTTGGAGTTATAGGAATTTATCTGTATCACACAAAACCACACTTATGTATATGTACCTACATATATACTTGTATACATATGTATATCATAACCATGCGGTTATAGTATACCTATATGCGCTTACAAAGATTTGCGTTTAAATTACTAACAAGCTTTTGAACCTGCGTTTGCCTGGGATTTACAATCGTGCAATAATACTGCATTATAGAAGAATTACACAAATTTTGAGTGTTATATTGGAAAGCGGTTTTAAGTGATTGAAACTAATGAATTGGCTTGGTAGATATGTAGTTATATGGAATAACATATAGGAGTATTATGTTTATTTACCACCACCATTTTATATATATTCTAGTAAAACTAAATAAATATATAGGTACACATGAAAAAAGTAGTTGCAGATGTTTTATAAAATATGTGACTTTAGTATACTTGCAAAATTTTTGATAAAACTACGATAGAAATAAATCAAAATATCTATAAGAAGTTAATCTAGTGTTAAATAAGTTAGCAGATTGTACGAAAGATTGTTTTCAGATGAAATATGGCTAATATCTAAGGGTTCACTTCTTTGGTAACATTCTATATTTCGTGGAAGTTTACACTAGTAAGTTATTATTTTATTAACCCCAATTTCTATAATTTTAAAACAAATTGTCACTATTAATGGAAAATATATATATCTATTTAACACTAACGTTTCAATAATATCACATCAGTTAGTATTACAACAGTTCCATGATTTAAATTTTATGTTGAATTGACAACATGGGGTGAAAATTTAATTGACAACTTGATGATTTTCACGAGTGGGGTGGATTTATAGGAGAGAACCAATGTTCGCGGGAAAAGGGAAAAGCAATATTATTCTAAAGAATATATACAGCTTGTTGCAATAACTGTTCTATACAAAAAACTAAGCGGATCTTTTACTGGGCTACAAGTAAAAAAGTTAAAACCTAAAAGAATAAAGTAACTTTATTTTTCAAAATAAAAAAAATCCAGTAAAACGAGTTACCTAGAATACAATTTTGTACCATTATAGTACCTATTTGATATCAAGTTTCAGGCATTTATTATGTAAAACTTTTATTTTTTTCAAAAAAATTGTATGTATGATGTGTACGTATATATGTATATACAGAATTTTGAATGATACAACGATATTATTCATTTATTGAAGAAATTAATGTTTCAAAATAATACATTCCTGAAACTTAGGTTAGCCAACCAACTCTTTTTAGTTGACTTTTTTAATAAAGCTACTTTCTTCTTGGTGACTTTAATTTTAGTCGACCGTCGCATGACAAAGATCGTGAATGAACATTTCTCCTTTATGGGGGCGCAGTTATTGGTTATGACTTGGTAATTATTGTGAACTCTGCAATTGTCATGAAAAAGTATATTCTTTTGAGGTTTGAGACAAGAAAAGTAAAACATAAGGAAACAAAATTGCCTCCGGTGAACATCAGAAAGAATGTGGAGAGAAAAAATGTGGAGACAATTGTAGCAATAAACTAAAACCTTATCCTAATGTGAAACTGAATGAGTTGATTTACAGCAAACGTCTTAAAAGTATGGTACATATAATATTATGAATGTAGAACAAATTACATTGCTTATTTCCGTAAATTTTATGAAACATTCAATTATCTGTAATTTCATGAACAAATTTAAAAGAAAAAGCTATATAGATGGCCATCGAAAATCAGGAAAACGAGAAATTTTGATGGCCAAGATGTGTAATGTAGGTATGTACATATATGCCATGGTCATGACAATCAAAACATAGCAAATTCCAGTGACCTGTTAATGTAATATCAAAATGAATGCTACATATGCACTTGTTTTTAATAATAGTCGTAGTACGTGAAAGCCTGAAATGTTATATTTTCAATAATCTTAGGTAAGATCTTCAAACCATTCTTACTGTAACACTGTTTGAGACGAGTTTGACAGATTTTTTTTTGGAGTACAGTCAATACTCAAAACTTTTAAGTGAAGAGCTCGTCGTAGAAAAACGACGTCCTAAGCCTAGCTGATGATAACTCCAAATGTCAAGAAATTTTATAATTTTATAGAAAAATCAATTAAAGCAAGAATGCAATCCAATCACCTATTTGTCTACCAGCTAATCGTTGTTAACTTGGTTTTCCAACAGTATGTTACAAGAAAACTTTTTGATAATTTATGGCTACTAATATAGATTAATCTTAATCCAGCAAATTTTGACGAGCAAATACGCAAAAAAAGACTATTTATTTACAAAAAATCCATTTTTTATTGATTTAAGTTCACAGTTTTCACTGTGCAATAATAATAAGTATTTAGTTTTATATATATATATTGAATATATTAATGTCATTACTATAAATATGAATATTATACTATTTAAAATTTAATATTCCAGTTCTGTGAATACTAATACCAGTTATGAACACAACTCAGCATGTTCTCGGTAGCCGTGATCGTCTAGTGGTTAGGACCCTACGTTGTGGCCGTAGTAACCCAGGTTCGAATCCTGGTCACGGCAATGTGTCGCACATTGTCACGGTGAGAACTTTTTTTTTATTTCTCTCGGCTCGTATTATATTATTATTATTATTCTTTGTTCTATATTTTGTTTCAGTAAAAAGATAACACTTTTAAAAATAAATCTGATTATATCTTACATCCTACTATGTTAATAACAACACATTTTCACCACGTTTTAATTCGTTTTCTTTTTTGCCTTTCCGTATAATATGCGAAGAAAAATGCTGAAATTGGATTATTAGAATCGAGATATGCGCCTCACTTAAAAGTAAAAAGTGATTTGTTAATTAAACTTGAAAAGTAGGCACAAACGGTTGGATCCGGTTCGTTTTACTTATCATTCCGGAGAGCTGATGATGGTAGCGTTGATCTAACAGCCAATGAAAGAAAACTCAAGTTCGCGTTCGTTTTCCGCTATTTATGCAAGAATACCCAGCTTTGAACAACTCTTTTCATCACTTTTTGTTCATCTTTTCGCGCTAGTTGCTGTGTTTTAGACGACAATCTTAATTGCTTTGATTCACAAGCAACAGCATGATGAAATGATCTTTTTATCATGCTGTTTAAATTTGCATACATTAAGCAAACTATGCTATGACAATGCAATGAAATCATATTAATAAAATACTATTGTATCAAAATAACATAGCCTTGCTTTTTATAGCTTATAATTTTTTAGGCTTCAATCAAATAAAAAAATGTTTCCGTAAATATTGAAACTCAAATGTAAGACTTTCTTGCAATATAATACAAGCTTTTGTTGCCATTTATAGCAACTTTTGCCAATAGACATAGTTTTATTTGCTAACCTTTTTGATGTATTGCACAAACG
Source organism: Popillia japonica (assembly GCA_004785975.1). Classification (NCBI taxonomy): domain Eukaryota; kingdom Metazoa; phylum Arthropoda; class Insecta; order Coleoptera; family Scarabaeidae; genus Popillia; species Popillia japonica. The sequence continues at coordinate 22,943 of ML218613.1, forward strand.
TGTGGTACATAACGTAGTACAACTATATTGTGTATAATTACAACACTACACCTACTACTAATGCTTATTACTATTATCTATTATTAGTTATTTGGTTTGGAATAAGAGATATTTGTAATCGAAACATTGTAATAAGATATATAAATTGATTATACCTTATAGTGTGCAATTGCTAGTTAACGTCATATACAGTGAGAATCTTGTAAGACTCTACATAGAAAAGTGCAAAATACATTGCTGCGTCATGTAAAATCGCACATAGGGATTTCGAACAGTATGTTGTTATGGTTACTGCTCAATTACTATTACTGAATCATTTAAAAACTGCACATAGGGATTAACAAACTAAGGAAACTTTAATTGCTATCATACAAATAACAATAAAGTAAATAAGATATAAAGTAAATGAAATTAAATAAATTAAAATCTAAACAATAAATCCAAGAATATAACCATACTAAACTATTTATCTTAATTTATTTTCAAAAATGTCACCGTTTTCTAAAAGACAATATCTTAATCTATTATAAAATTCCTTTAGAACAGCTTCACATTGTAGAGCAGTTATTGCACGCGAGGATGCTATTATTCGTGCTTTAAGTTCTTCGATATTATTTATAGGACTTGCATTATAAACGGATGACTTTAACTTTCCCCAATAAAAAAAAATCAAGTGGTGTAAGGTCTGGTGATCTTGGAGGCCAATCAATAACTCCACCTCTTCCGATCCATCTTCCAGGAAAATTGAGGTTTAAAAACTCTGGCACTTGCAGCGAATAGTGAGCTGGAGCGCCGTCGTGCATGTACCATAACGGACCTTCTAAGTGGAGATCATTTAATGCCGGAATAATTCGGTCTTGAAGCAGTTGAAGGTATCTTGGACCAGTTAACGTACCTTCAATAAAAAAAGGCCCGATAATATGTCCATCGACTATTCCTGCCCAGACATTGACCTTTTGTGGATATTGTGTCCTAGTGCTATGATATCGATGTAAGTTTTTTGTAGCCCAATATCTACAGTTTTGAGAATTTGGTTCTCCGTGTTTGATAAAGGTACTTTCATCGGTAAAAAGTATTTTTCTTAAAAAAATCTCATTTCTGTTAATTATTTCAAACATTTTTTCGCAAAAATTAATTCTATTCTCCGCATCATAAACGTTTAATTGTTGATGGTTCCGCGTTTTTTCAATATTCGAAGAACTGACGATGGACTAATACCACATTCAGCAGCTATTTGTCTACTGGACAAGTCATTATTATTCTCTACTGAAGCTAACACCTTTATTTCCATATCTTCAGTTAATATAGCCGATGTTTTTGACCGCTTTTTTGTATGATGAACATTTACACAACTCCCACTTTTAAATTTCTGAACCACAGTCCTGACAGTAGAAATGCTGGGAAGAGGCCGGTTAGGAAATTCGGCAGCAAATAGTGCTGAGACTTCTCTCAAAGATGCTCCACATGAAAATAGTGTGCACCTTTTTATTATTTCTTCAGTAGTATACATGCTTGATAGATGAAATTAAAAAGCGGATCAATTTAATGCAGTATGACAATTCAAATGACATTACTAAAAATGTACATTGTCACTATGGAAACCATAGCATACATAAATAGAAAATAACGCTATAAATCTTTGGATAATTCCTATGTGCAATCTTACAAGATTCTCACTGTATACATACATACATGTTATGTTGAAATGCCATATATATACATATGTACTATCAATTTTATATGTAAAGTTTGCGAGGAACTACACCATACAAATTATTCTATTAATTGGAATTACATAGTCCAATGTTAGAAAATAACAAACGGATTTATATCCCAACATTACGAGGCATTACGAATAATCGATCTGCTCGAATTATACCTTTATGTTTCCCTCAATCTGAGATATTCTAGCAGTGCTAGACATCCCGATAGTAGGTTCTGAGCAGTTTAAATAACAACGCTAAAGAATTACCAGGAAATGTATTTAGCAGAAACTACTTACAGATGAGCTTGACAAAAAAATCTTTGCGCTAGTTATAGAAATTATTATTGTAAAAAGTTCTGGTTATATATATGGTAGCATGTTCTACAATCATTTATGCACCCTTTAGGTGAGTGTATCTTTGTTCTATTTAACTGGCGCCCAGACATTGCCAATTATTAAATGAAAAAAAAAGTTTCTCGAATCAGAATTTTCTGCGTTTTGGAATTCCGAATCTAGATAGACACTGTCTTGAACACTAATTCTGATCATTACGTCAAGGCAGAAAAAAATTGACGAATTTACGGCTAACCTATCAGAAACTGTGCGAAAGTGAGAACGAATCCCTCCAGCACACAGATGCCAATAAAAACAACAAAATAATTTTGTCAAAATGTGGGAAACTGAAAAACTAATTTGACGTATTCAAGCCTTTTCCATAAAACCTGGAGGCTACCAAATTATTAGAGGTACTCCATACTTTGTTTCCACACAGTATATATTATATGATTCAAAATACTTTTCATGAGCGGTGGCTATGGATTACATATATTCGAAAAACGTATGGCTTAGCTTTATATCATTTACTTGCTGTCAAATGTAATTGATTTTAAATGTCAGAATTTTGGTTGGCTTGAATGTTAAATTGTCGTTGACAGTAACTTATTAGATTGAATTAGAAAAATGGTGTTTACTGATCAACACAAGGCATTCATTCAGTCATACTTTCGCAATGGATATATCGAAAATGGTGAATGGAAGTATAGAAGTCAACCATGTTGCCCAGAAGTAATAATCGATGAAGCCGTATTTTATAACATTCGTTATCTGGTAAATACATTTCGAGATACTGGAAGTGTTTCGTAAGAAAGATAGTGGCAGACGTACAAAGAATATTTATAATTTTCTAATACATTTGATTTTAAAATTAATAGCATTTGACAGAGCGAATCAGATTCGGTCTGACGAGTTGTCAACTCATTGACTGTCACTGACCTAACGACTTCGACTGCTTTGCTTGCTCGTCTGACAGTCTTAAGTTAAGCCATGCGGTTTTAAAATATACGTAATCAGTTAATCACCTAAATACCATTTTTCTAATTCAATGTAATAAGTAGTTACTACCAGCGATAATACAACATTTCAGATAACCAAAATTCTGACATTTAAAATTAATCACATTTGACATATACATAAGTTGACACGGCCCTTTACACCTCCTCGAGAAACGATTCAATGATTTGCCGTAGACTGCAGAGCTCGATGGACGCAATGGTCGAGTGGTCCTGCAAATGGCGTCTTCGTATAAACCCCGTCAAGTGTGAAGCCATTCGATTTTCAAAAAAGCGAAATCCCCCGCCGACCACCATCACAGTGGCGGTGAGCGCCTTCCTTGGAGCTCTCAGGTCCGGTATCTGGGGATTACACTTGATACCGGACTCACCTTTAGGCATCACTTCTCGGGTGTTACCTCAAAGTTCCTCCGGGCGAGGGCTGTCCTATATCCACTTCTGTGCAGCAAAAGCTCTTTGAGCTTAAGAATCAAATTGCTGGTTTATACGGTGTTTCTCCGACCGATTCTAACTTATGGTGCCTTAACCTGGTCCAGTGCCAGTATCTCTCAAACCAAAAGACTTAACATACTCCAGAATACGGTCCTCCGAATTATCGTCGGGGCCCCCTGGTTTGTGAGCAATACCCAAATCCATAGAGATCTGGAGATACCAACTCTTGTCGAATACGCTACTGCACTGGCCAGAAAAACCCTGGAAGGGCCTCTCGGTCGGAGAACCCGCTTGTCGAACATCTGGCGGAGTTGGATCCGGACAGACCCCCGCCTCGGGTGCGGACCAGGAGAATTCTCGGAGACACCTAATCGCCCCTGTCTATAAAAGCCCACATTACGAAGACCCGGAACCACCTTAATTCAAACGGCTAAAGCCGCCAACCGGAGGACAAAAAGGTTTAAGGACCAATATGGCCCAACCTTGGCTAAATCGAAGCCCTCAGATATATAAGTAAATGATATTAAGCTAAGCCATACGTTTTTCAAATATAAATAATCCATAGCCACCGCTTGTAAAAAGTATTTTGAATCCTAGAGTACTATATCATATTGTTATGGTCTTTTATAAGTTTATTAGTTTTCATATAAAGGAATATGTACATATACAGGGTGTTTCTTAAGTAATCTAAAATATTATATGGGGCGCTTCGTCACTCAATTTTAAGACGAAAAGTTCATATAAACATGTGTGATAAGTCTTGTCGTTAATGAGATACAGGGCGTTGAATTGTTTGTAATAAATCAGCTGTGATTGTATTTGAAATTAATTTTTCCTGGTGACGCTACTGGTTTTTAGAAGTAATACGAAAAACATGCTTATTATAAGTGGCGTTTGAAATAACGTTGACAACTGTGTCAAACCTAAAAACCAACGCAAACAACGAACAATAAATTTTTAATAATACGATCTTTTTGTGTTAAGTTAACAACGATGCCTGTGTTTACTAATGCTGAAATGGCTAATATGCACTTCTTGCATGGATCATGGATTAGCTAATGGTAATGCCTTAGAGGCTAGACATATGTATGCCCAGCGTTATCCTAATAATCGTTTACCATGTTCAGATACGTTTACTAAGCTACATATTCGTTTACAAAAAACTGGAACTTTTGCCAAATCAAAGAATATTATTGGACGACCCAGAACTGTGAGAACTCCACAATTGGAAAACCAGATTCTTCAAATAATTGATCAACATCCAGAAACGAGTACCAGAAAAAATGCTGATGAACTAAATGTTGGTAATAGAACTGTTTGGAATATTTTAAAAGATAACTTATTGTATCCATATCACGTTCAACGTGTACAACATTTGCTACCTACTGACTATCCGCTTCGCATACAGTATTGCCAATGGATTTGGACAATCCCAATTTCGCTGCCGATATTCTGTTTACGGATGAAGCCAACTTTTCAAGACATGGCATTATGAATTTTCATAATGACCACATATGGGCAAATGTAAATCCACATGCCGTAATTGTAAAAAGATTTCAACAAACATTTTCGGTCAGTGTTTGGCTTGGCATCATCGCAGATTATTTAATAGGACCATTTTTCCTTCATTTTCTAGAAAATGAACTTCCAGCTCTTTTAGAAGATGTACCTCTTATTATTAGAAGGCGCATGTGGTTCATGCATGACGGAGCTCCTCCACATTTTTCATTGATTGTTCGCGAGTTTTTAAATAACGTTTTTCCAGACCATTGGATCGGACGAGGATCTCCACACCCGTGGCCCCCTAGATCACCGGGACACAATCCTCTGGATTTTTGTGTGTGGGGATATTTAAAATCGCTCATTTACACAACCCCGATATTAAACGTACAAGATCTTCAAAATCGTATCATAAAAGGCTGTAATCTTATTCGTAACAAACCTGGTATCTTCGAACGTATTCGGCAATCAATTAGACATCGAGCAGATGCTTGCATTTTAGCTGCAGGTGGATATTTTGAACATATGCTCTGAAATATAATAGTTTTTCTTTATGTTTAACACATGTTGTTGCTTCTAATAAAATAATAAAACACTCTGTATCTCATTTACGACAAGACTTATCACACATGTTTATATGAACTTTTCGTCTTAAAATTGAGTGACGAAGCGCCCCATATATTATTTTAGATTACTTAGGAAACACCCTGTATATGACCAGATCGTAATAATTTGTATATCTACATAATATGTATATTTGCCTATAAACCTACAGTCATTTCTTGGTGGTTCTTTTTTGAAATTATGATAATAACGTCTGTGGCTATTATCTTTGCTAAAATATGTGGCGTGATTGGCTATTTCTAGTCTGCATATAAACTTTTATTTGTACTTTAAACTCTTGTAAAATATTTTCACTGTCAGCTAGTGATTTACCTACAACTAAAGTGGGAGGAGCAACCAGCAAAATAAGAAGAATCCAGGGTATTTGACTAGGATTTTAACGAAATAGGAAAGAATTTGCTTATCATACGGGTACATTTCAAAACACTACAATTTTTGATAAATTCGAAATGTTTTGTCAAGATTTGGACCGTCATCATCATTTACCGAATACCAAAATGGTAATTTGCTTTTTTTGAATTTGTGAATTTGATTATGTGCATGTTATAATGAAGATTAGTGTATTTACCATTTATAATTTTAGTTTGGATACAGTTTTCTTCATATTCATTGCGTTGCTTGAAGTTTGTCATCTACTAAATCTGCTAACAGTGCTCTAGTTTTTGCGCAAGTAATTGAACTAATTTTTCCAAACTGACTTTATTTCTTTTTCAATGTTACAAGAAAAAAAAAACAAAATGGTGACTGAATGTGTAAAATGTAGCTATGTGAATGTGTTTACAAATTTTAATCAATTTTAAATATAATGTCTGTAGTTTTTAACAATTTCACTTCACTGGATTGTTTCGACCAAGTAAAAAGAGTGAAACCCAGTGAAAAGACGGAAATTAAATTTGGAGACATCTGTTGTAAACACTTGTCAAGTTTTAAGGAAGTACTCATCTTACTATGTAAATGTGTACTAAAAATAAAACTTAAATCAATTCGGCAAATAAAAAATATCAGTACAATTTTATTTCTAGTTTTTGAACATATTTGGAAAACTAAAATTATGTGTTCTGCTGATATTAATAAAGCATGTAATTCAAGTTTGATTCGTTAAAATGTTGATAACTTTTGTAAACAGTTTATATAATACTGTTTTGTTAGTAATAATGATAAAAACGAATCCCTTCCAACACTTTAAGATTAGTACAATATGACATCGACAGCTACTTTACTAGCTCTAGATGTGTGGGAACAAAGAATCCGCACAAATCAATTTGTCCTAAATTAATTGTGTCAGTTTGCCAAATTAATGAGTACTACTATAAATACTGTTTGCTTGTGTAGAGTAGAGGAGATTGAAGGTTTAACAAGAGAAAAACAGCTATCCAACTGCGCTTGTAACCTGAACAGATAGATACAAGTTAATCTTTTCCTCTCGCATATTTCGAACAATTTCAATCTCTTCAAGTAGCGAATATATGTGTATATCGTTTCATCTCAAAGAAACGCCATATAACAACCGAGTGTATGTATGTATGTATGTATTTGTTAGATTGTAAAAGTTAGAAAGGTAAAATGCGAACCACTATTTATACTTTTAGATGGACGAGACGAGCCTTCAACATCATGTGTCTTCTGGTCGATTGATCGACCCCTGCGGGTGTTGCATTAAACATAAAATACGAGGTGGTAGCTTTTAAGAGTTATCGAGGCGGTAACTGGGTTGCCGGTGGCCGTATTACCACCGGCCCTCTTATCAAGCGCGTTTTTATCCCAGATCCGTTAATAGGTCGGGCGCTCCTATTTTCACTAAAAATCTGGTCCCAGCTTATAAATACGATTTTTCTCACAAAAGTCAACATTTTTCTATTCTTTCGTGTTAAAAAACCAGTAGTACTTTTAACAGAAAGTACCACAGATTTTTTTAATCTGTCGTGGCTGCATCTACAGCAGCTTACATATTATTGCTTTGTCGAATATCGAATTGAAGGATTGAAAATGTTCGATTTCATTTACTAATATGAATGTGTTCTGTATTTATTTTGGATGTTTTTAAAGATTTACTTTATACGTCAAATATTTGCTATATGTTGGTTGTGTGGAGAAGAAACAGATGAGGTCACATAATACAATAGAAATGTTTCAAAATCCTGTACTTAAGCATCATTCACTTTCAGCATGCATGAGCGATACACAGAACACTACATATGTATGTACAGTCTGTTTCAAATTAAATGCGAATCGAGGATATTGTTTGCAGTTACCCGGTTCGCGGTGCTGTATTGTGGGTGATCTATACTTTTTCATACATAGTGATGCGTAGTTCATGATTTTTGACGTCTAACATTCACGTAATATCTCAATTTATACTTTAGCTATATTGGTTTTTATTATTTCAAATGCAATATATGTAAGTGTCGTCATTTATAATGAGTCAATACATCGTTATCGATAAAACACAAAGTATTGTAAAATATATTATGCAACTGCACGTATTTGAAGGTAAACGTGAAAACTATCTAGGTACGTTCTTGGTTAATAAAAGTAGAAAAAGTATTGTCTGTAGTCTCATTATTATAATTTCAAATACATACTACGTAACACTGTTGATTTGTAATACATTTGATTATCGTAACGATCGAGAGAATTATAGAGCTTCTCCGATGGAAAACCTGTGTTATTATTAATTATTATTAAAATTAAACATTTCGTGTAGGTATCTGTTAAGAGATTGTGGCCTTCTGAAGTAGCTTGCTTAAATGCGGAATAATATTGTATTAGAAAAACAGCATGCGGATATTTCAATTGGGAATCGCTGACACGTCATCCTTTAAAATCTCGAGTACCTACATAAATAGTAGCTTCTTTCTGGTTACGCACAAAAGAATGCTTGCGTAGCATTTTCATATTATATAGAAATGCTATTATTTTATGGTGTTGAGAATGGCTATCTTTACTAATCAAATTTCTCGTTTGATGTTTTTGTATATTGACTAAAAATAATGAGATGAAGCTTTTGTTAAAAATAATATTTGGGATAAGCTCCATACAAAAATGTTTATGGAATTATATATTATGTTAAACAAGAAATATTATTTTTGTATTTAAAACTCCGGATCATGCAATTATATAAGTGTATGTGTGCAGTACTATTCGCTTTTAATTTTAAAGAAAATTATAAATAATAGATCTGGAATGTATCTATTCGGCTACTCCCATGATTTATTTCGCATTAATGGTAAACAAAAGCAATTATATGTCACACATGATAAAGATACTCTCCACTGTTGGGACACAATATACTTTTGTTTACCAGAAACAATTTGATTATTGATTGCGTAGTGTTTTATATATTATTTAGAAATAGAACGGCTTTAATTTGGTATTTCTCTGATTTTAACATTTTGATCGGAAAGCTTGAAGGAAATCTTACTGTAGACAAACTTTATTTACATATCTGCCTAAAATAGTACTTGCGGCGTCTTTGTAATATTTGTGGCAGATGTAAATTGGAGACAGAAGATTCTATATTGTTCACTTAATACCATATTTGAGCATACAGTTTCCCGGGCGCAGAGTTTTACTATTTTTTCTTAAGCTGTAGAAATTCAGGTGTTAAGATTCAGCCTTTTAATTAGCAGACGAAGAAAAATGCCGCGTCTTCTCCGACAAAAAGCTATTTCGACAGAAGATAAAGCAAAATTAAACGCACTGCTGCAGATAAATATAGCAATAGCCGCCATTGCCGATAAAGTTGGTTTTTCATCAGAAAAAATCACATTGTCCCAATTATGACCGATATTTGTTTGAGCAAAGGCCAATCTACAGTTTGCGTGCCTTGGCGTGAAATTTGGCTTTTGGGCAGCATGTCGACTCCACAAGCCTGCGTCTCTCTATCGTCTCCATACAGTTTGCCGAGAATAATTCAAATTTAAACGCTGACCAACAGTTCTTGTGGAAGTAAATGGATGCTCGTCAATAAAATTTCTTATATTAACCAAATCTTCATCAGCGACAATTCGTTTTCTCCCGCAA